>JABFPJ010000933.1:0-31089 GCA_022817425.1 Gryon sp. ZL-2020 | reverse complement strand
TTCTTTTATTATATTATTCATATATTATAATTACATTATTTTTTTCTACTTTCTTTCATATTATATAATTAAAATCTTAGTGAAAAAATTCTATTTCTCCGAGAATCGAACTCAGGTCTCCAAGGTGATAGGCCGATGTCTTCTCCAACATACCAGTCTATCACTTAAATATGAAACTTAATTGAGAAATGCACTCCTACCTAATGAAAAAGTAGTTTTCCACTTTTCGGAAAAGTGAATTTTCTTTCACTTACGGAAAAGTAAAATTTGTTACTTTTTTGAAAGTGAAAAATTGTTTCACTTATGAATAAGTGCAAATTTTTACTTTTTTGAAGTGAAAAAATGTTTCACTCAGTAAATAAGTGAAATTTTCACTCATTCAAATTTAGAGAGTATATTATTCATCTATTTTTGATCTGAATATACATAATATTTCTAACCATCAAAAAATTAAAATGATTATTATACCGAAAGATGTTTTTAGTTAGTTTTTACTGAACATGGAATATTTCGAGACAATAAAACACAAATAAGAATTCAAAAATAAACAGCATGACGTAGGATTGGCGGTAATAAATCCGACAATGCTGCTTTAACGTGAAACGCCGAATGATATTTAACAGTCATATTTTAATTTACATGTGTGCGTTACAAACCCATACAAAAACATGGAAAGCATAATATCATTACAGACATAAAACAAACAATTAATTGTTGCTCCGCGTTGACTTTTTTAGCCGTTTATTAATCGCAAACCCAATTTACATATATCACATTGAATGGTTGAACATTTATAACTTTTTCCGCATGTCCGTGCTTCGTATATGTGACGTTTCTTTAATATTACAAATCGATAACCGCGAAAGCCGAACAGAAACATTTCATCTCATGCGATATCGAATATATTGCAAAAAAGGGGGAAAACGAGGAAAGCAAAAAAAAAAAGAAAAAAAAAGAGGAGCAAAAAGAATACTCCTCCCGCAATGTTGATTATCCTGTTCTATAGTAAGGAATACACGAACGACGAGGCAAAACATCACATCGAAACGACCTGTCGTCGGCCGATCGATCAGTCTGACAATTATCCGGCTCTTCATTCGTCCATTCATATCTATTTGACGAGCATTTTCATTGCACGTACACGATTTGAAAACGCAAAATGACTTGGCGAATTAGATGTACCGTCTACGCCACGGCGAGATCCCCGTCGAATCCCAACCGATCGATCGGTTCGTTCGTTTTGGTTCGTTCGTTTGGGTTGCCTTTGTTTCGTTTTGAAAGGCTCTTTTCATTGGCATTTTTCGGGCGACATCCCCGGACTATCGGGTTTCCGCGAGCCTCGGCTTGAACGTTCGATGAATCGACGCCAGTCACGGCCGGTTATCACGCTATTTGTTTTGCCGAGCGCTTTATCATTTCGGCCACTTTCCACTGATTTTCTATCTCCGCGAAATTGGATCAAATGCGCGAGTAATGAAGCCTATCGAGCGCTCTCGCGTAATACTAAATTCGTCACTTTTTTCCTCCCCGAAATGCAAACCAGTGCCCGGATTTCGGTTTCAATTTTCGTTTCGACGTTTTGCCGGATTATCATCGGGTATTCGATAATTTCAACAAAGTGGACGTTTATTTGGCCGAAAAAAAAAGACTTATTTATTCCAACGAATCACGATTTTTGCATTGCTGTAACAAAACTTTACGTACTTTGTCTATGTATTTTCATTCGACAACATTGTTTATATTATATTACAAATGCGCTTGAAATTTGAGAACATTTCAATGTTCACCTTTAAACATTGCAATTGTTCACGATTTTTATTAAATAAATAAATATTTATGTTACACCCTGTATATTGAATTCATGCATCAATTTTGAAATAATTTGTCAAATTATTTGTCTTTAATATAAAGTAGAATTAAAATTTTATTATAAAACGGCAATTTGCTGGCATTGTTTTACGATGAAATTGTAGAATTACGACAAAAATTTGTGATATGAAGAATAACGCGCAAATTGTATAATCCAGTTGATAAAACTATTCAATTCATTATACAATGTGCTCATAAAAGATCAGGCATTAAGATCGCACCGCAGATCATCTTAAATATGAAACATTCCCACAAAGCTATGAATATCGTATAAGTTATGAAAGTGCGATGGAGACAATTCATCGTGAAATATTATGTAAAACATGTTCAATGTGCGCGATATGCTGAGATGATTTTCATTTCATAAAGTCAGCGCGTATAATGGTGAATGGGGCGTCAATCGGAATTTCAAATTGGCAGTCCAGTATGTTTGTCCAAAAAGCTCGTGGTTTGTAAATTATTCATGACACTTCAGTTCAGTTCAGGCAGGCGAGCTTCGTGATCGGCGCTTGGACAACTGCAACGGACACGCGTTTGACGATGTTTTGCGGTGTCCCTCTATTTTCTGTATCCATGTTGATATGTACTATCCGAACTCGGCTCAATATCTGAGTGTTCTTTGTAACACACACACAAAAAGTAGGACAAGTTTTTTTTTCACTGCCACAAAATAACCATTATTTATTTTTTTTTTTTATAAAGAAAAACATTTTACTTTAATGTCAATCGTAATTATTGAAAGTCATTCGTTCTGTGCGCCATTTTGAAATTTCAAAAATCAAACTACATAGTTCTTGTCTTTGACATTCGAGTTGATGTTAAATCAAAGAATTTTGCTATTGTGAAATTGTACTGTAAAAGGCACCCCATTTTGAAAGACAAAAGTTGCCAAAAAGTTATCATTGGTGTTGAAAAAAATAGGACGATTTTGGCGCAAGTTTTGTTGAGTGTAAGAAATAATGCAACATTAGGATGAAGAACAAATAACTGCTGTTAATAGGAAGATTTTCATTTGAGTGAATAAGAAAGTCATCACAATACATTTCGAAATACTTTTAATTTTCCAAGAAATATAGATTGAAATAATTCCATGGAACGAGGTTTTTAATACGTTCGAGTCATTAGGAATGAAAACTAATTTTATTCAATTAAAAACTTTTCTTTATTCTAGAATATCGCAATGAGTTCTGTATTAATAAAAATTGGATTTACTTTCCTTTATGAACATTTTTTTCTTGAATGGATATACGTGTATGTGTTTGCAATGTGATATTAATTTTCATTGTAGCTTTCAAGTTGTATATATATATATAAGATCTGCGTACGAACCACCAATATATGTGCACATGTATTCGAATATGTACACCGAAAGCAATTTAAATTGCAGAATTCTGACAGCTGTCGTTTGGAAAAGCATACGTCTGTCAAACTCCAAGAGCTATTTTTCACAATTTCTACGCATTTGAGATGCATAAAGTGATATTTTAAATGCAGCTGGAATGATTAAGTTATACCGAATTATATTTATACGGCTTTGTTTTAATATTCAATTTTCCATGCATAGTTAATAACGATTTATCTTACCATTAAAATCACATTCATTATTTACATTTAATTTTTAATATATTTTGGTATTGTACATTAAATTACTTAAATTTCTACAAGAATACATTAAACACATATGATACTTGGAAAAAGTATTTGGTTTCTGATTAATATGATTATTAATTTATTTATAAATTACTATAATTAAACATTATTAATATTTATTATTAAGTATTCTTTAAGGTTTATAAATAAATATGTATACATTTTTTAAGTTGTATACAATAATAAAAATGGTTTACATATCTCTTATCGTTTAATTATAAAGTATAATATTTATGTAAATGAATGGAAAAAAAAACGAATGGAAAATAGTCAAGCAAAACAGTAAATTTATGAAGTTAAAAAAAATTAAGATCTTTACATAGGATCACTTCTAAATAAACTAAGTGATAGAACCAAAGATTTGATCAGACATACAATATACAAGTTCCATTCGACATTTTATCAACAACCAAAGTTGTTATAATCGTCTCAAACACTTCATACAAAATAAAAGACGGATCTTATTTTTACCTAACAATCTTACCTCTAAATTTCTTTGCTGAAACAACTTGAAATGTCAATTAAGTTGTCTTCTCTAATAATTTGACAAAGCTTATAATTTGATGAATAAACAAAGGGCGAAAATTGTGTCCTTATTGTATATCGTTTAAATTTGGATAATTATAACTCGTGCTTTGCAATTGAAGTCATAATCGTGGCCATCATTTTGTTTCTTCTTTGCGAACTGTCTTCTGTTTTTTCGTTTACGAAAAAAAGGATGGAGCTCTGGGTCAAAGACAAAGTCAGAATAACGAGGCTATTATCCTTTAATAAGATTGTTCAATATCTCGGGTGTCAACGTCGTTCGAACGTGCCGTGCTCTCAAGTTTCGTATTGCACGTTTCTCGTATACGAAACACCCAAGCCAACTAAAATTGAGCCCTCGTTAGTTGTTAATGGTTACGGTTGCGTGAAATCGACGAAGTAGAATAGCCGTGGAAATAGTCCGGCCCCGATTGCTAGTTGCCCGATGCGCTAACGTCGTAATTCCGCGGTAACGGTCAAACGCGGGATAACTATGCGCGTGCGCACATAATAACCTTTACGCATTCATCATAGTGTGTATGATCATGCAAAACCACCGTACGGCTGTCGTTGTTATGAATGTACCCAGCGTGAACGCGTACAAACACAAACAAAGTTGAGCGTAACATCATGTGTACGCATTGAATACGTACTTGTGTGTATGTACACGGCACGGTACATACACATATGGGTGTTTCTTTTGAAACAAAATATTATCCTATTTAACTGTATTTGAGTGATGTAAAACGGTAATTAATAAATCTGCGTTCTTAGGAAATATACAAATCTCAAAAACAAGTGTCTCATTTTAAGACATTTTTCACGATTAAGATACACTAAAAAAATAAATAGTTTCATTCCAAGTATATTATATACTTGACTTGTACATGCTTGAACTAAGTATATTTTACTTGAATCAAGTATATTTTTTACTTGAAATAATTCGATATAATATTTGAATTTACAATAAATATATATTTTGCTTCAAGCTTTTACCAAATTGATTGAAAGAATAATTACATAATTTCAATCATAATTATGCTTTATAATATAAGAGCGTAAAAATATATTTTACCGTTTGCGTCAAATATAGCTGCTAAAAATATTAAGTTGGCATTACAGCAGCAGTAGCGCGTTGGATAAGGTAGCGGCTTTCTACTCGCGAGGTCTTTGGTTCGATTCCCGATCATGGCGCTTGGCTTTAATATTATGTTTAATTAATTTTCAGTGGTTTTTCAGCCCAAATATAATCATTGTATTTAAATAAAATGAATTATTAAAATATATAAATATTAGATGAATGTTTACAAACATCATAAATAATAAAACAAAACATGAAAAGCAGTTTGTGAGTTTGTATTCATATTCAAATATGTGTATTGTTGACATTCAATAAAAGAAAAAAAAGAAAATAGAACAAATAATTAAATAAAATAATTGAAAATATGTTTTAATACTCTCAAAATATTTCTGTACTTGATTCAAGTAAACAACGAGTTAATTCAGTTGATGTTTTTGATTCTTTTTCACACAATATTTATATTTCACTAGAGGCAAAAGGCGCGCTACGCGCGCCCCCGAGACAATTTTCAAATGAACTATAACATTCCTTTGTTTTTTTAACCAATCACGCGTCAAATAGATCGACAACAATCGGACTTCTTGGAATTGACGACTTGTAGCCAACTTTAAGGTGCCACCAACTTTTTATTATAGGATTTAATCTTAAATATACTTGGTTCAAGTATAGACAAGTTTAATTAAAGAAAAATTATGAATGTACTAGCTGAAGCCCCGGCTTCGCCCGATCGAAACCCTGTGACCCCAAACTTCCTGAAAACCCCCTGACAACCCCCTGACAACTACCCGACAACCCCCTGACAACCTCCGACAACCCCCTGAAAACCCCTCGACAACCCCGTGACAATCCCCTGATAACCCCCTGACAATCCCCTGATAATCTCCTGACAACTGCCTGACAACCGCCTAAGAGGAGGGGGTCCAAAATGGAAAAAATTTTTCAAAAACTACTTTATATATCGCAATTTTATATAGCCTACGGCACTTTGGAGGATTTCAGCTAGTTGCTCTAAAAATTTGAGTGAAATCGGTTCGGTAGATTTTGCGTGATTGACATACAAATAAACAAACATATTTTCAATTTTATATATTAGTATGGATTGAAGAATAATAATGGATTTTGCCAATCCAGAAATATTGTCAAATGTATTTGACGCTTTTTTCTATTTAATTCAAGTAAAATCTACTTGATAAAAGGTAGTATTGTTTTTAATGCATCAAAAAAGTTTCCTTTATTAAAAAATGTCTCAAAATTTGAGACATGTTTTTCGAATTTATTTTCTGAATATTTGCATTGAGAATAATAGATAGTCAAATTGACCCTTTGACCATCCTTTTGATTATTCAGACTGTAGATTTGAGTGTCCATGTTTACAGCATGTAATTCTTCAATTCAGACAAGATTTAAGAATAAAGTTATATTTTAGGTGGATCAAAATGGAACTATTATCAAGTATTTTATAAATGTTTGAATTTAAATGAAGTTTTAAGCTTGAAATGAAACACCGAGTATATGTGTGTGAGGAGATAAAGAGGCACGTACGGTGAAATAAACACTAGTTCGGTGCACAGTAAACACGCGGGAGACTCGTGCGTTGGTGGCGTGACGCCTGCACGCTGCTGCTGCTGCTGTGTTGCTACGTAATGAATAGGGCATAAATCTCCGGAGCTTTTGCCGTTGCGACGATTCGCTCCACAGTTCGTTGCAAATGCTCGACTGCCGATGCTTCTGCCCTATTTATTTTGAAATATCGACTAGCCGAATTTGCACACAACGATTGATTGACACTACGCTTGACTGTCGAGAAAAGAACAAAATTTATGAGTCAAAGGGACCATGTCAACCACACGAACAGTCTTAATAGCGATCATTTTATGCGATTTGTTAAACCCGATTTTTCGAAAACTGTGATTATGATTTAAAGAGACTTCATCATAAATTGCACAATTTTGGATTTGAGTTTTAATGGTAAAATGTGTTTTTGTCGATTTTTTTGTATTAAATATTGAAAAACAAATGAAAAAAATAGTAAAATATAAGGAAGATAGTATAAATGTCAATAAAAATAATAAATAATTAATTTTTTTGATTTACTATGTAACATTATGAATATTAAAGTAGGATAATTTATATAGTAACAGTATATTCATGATTGCTTTTCTCATGGTAAAATAGCAGTTTAAACTGTAATCGCCTTGATTTGTGTAATTTGAAATATGAAATTTATTTAAATGAGCTTTTTCTTTATGTACATGAAATAAAACAAAAAATATTATGTTATTCAAACTTTAATAAAAACTGGATATGATATTCTATCATAAAAAAGTTAGGACTGCGTGTACGAATTGCAATATAATATCAATTTCAATTAAAACTAACAAATATAAAACTGGTTTTGTTTCAACAAATTAATTACATAAAAAGCTAAAAGTTCTTCGAAAACGTTGATAAAAATGTTTGAATATTGACATTCTTTTAAATGTTAAAAATGATTTTAAAAAACTTTTTAATGAGATGTAATGTATATATACATTCTATTTATTTTTATTAAATTGTATTTAATCACTTTTATCGTTTTCATGAAAAAAAAATTATCTGATTTATTCCGTTTTAAAAGTTAAAAACGAAAAATTGCAAAAAATAAAATAAAAGAAAAAAATCGTAACGAAGTGTGACGAATGAAAGTGTAAAGTTAGAAGCAAACATTATTTATTTAAAGTAAGAATTTGTAATTGAAAAAGACAAATTGGAAACATAAGTTTATTTTTATAAATAAAGTAAATTTAGTTTCTTTTAGTTAGAAAACCTTGTAGTATTACAGGACACAAATACTACAAGCTCAAGTTATAGAATTCAATAAACAAGAATTGTAAAAAAGAAAATAACTTAACTTTATCTGAATTTGTTTGATAACTTTATTGCAGCACGTGACCGTATGTATACTAAGATTCTGATATTTTCGTGCTCTCTAACTTTTAAATAGAGTGTAGTACTCCATTACTTTATACGAGCTTAAGTTTAACAGAGATCGGCAAAAATATTGAAAAATCACAAGTGTAAAGCTTAATAATTGATATTTCTTATTAATCGTAATCTGCTTAAAAGGACATGATTTGTATTACTCATTTTATTAAGTGGATTATGTACGACTTTGATAAAGTTATTAAATCACTAGATTATTATACGATACATTTCGTCGAAAGAAAAAGTAAAAAAAAAGTAATGGTGCGAAATTCACTTCATCATTTTTCTTTTTGCATTATAAAATATGATTTACACTTAGATTCAATATTATATGATCTCTTTTAACAGAATTATCGTCCTTATTTGTAATATTTCAATGTTTTTCTATTTAGAATACAAAATGACTTAATCCGTTTAGAATGAATTAAAAATAAGTACAATAAACTTTTTCAAAGCTAGTCTGATTATAACCCACCAAATCCTCAGTAAGCCCGTAGTTCAGATAAGTTAAGGCAGTTCTTACTAATCCATCTCTCGTGTTAATTTGACCTGATTGCGACGCCCAATACTTTATCTTTGAGTAGATAAATCAGATATTCGTTGTTTATGCAAGATGAGATGAAAATAACTTAAGTACATTTGTCTACAGTTTGCCACAGAAAAGTAACTCAGAAACAAAAGTTAAAATTGAAGAATTATCAGCCCAGTTTTGAATGTTTACATTTTGCAATGTAAAATGTCCACAAAAACATTTAACCTTTAACTAAAGCAGTCAAAGTGTGAAATGATTGGGTTAAGTTGTAAAAGAAGTGTTACTTTATGTTTTCGAGACTTAAACTTGTATTAAAGTTAGCTAATATACGAATGTTTCTAATTGCTTTTTATTTTGAAGAAAAGGACCATTCTTCATCAGCGACGTTGGTTGACGTTTTTCATTTCTTGTTCCCGCTTCTTTACTTTGCTTTAAGTTAACGACTCTTCGAAAAGAAAAGTCTCCGTCTTTTTTTGACCGATTCGCTAATCAGTACTTTGGCTAGCGACAGTTGATGAAAACTTATCCAATGTTTCTCGAAATGCACTCTTTTTGCGCGACAATGAAGAAAAAGCCAGGACAAAAGAACATCGTCGAAGGTATATCGTCTTGAGAATGGAGAAGGACCCAGGGTCCATTCACTATTTCCGACATTCTTACTTCAGCGTTTCGCAAAATGAACTCTTACCCTTTATTATTTTTCCACATTTTCAGCCCCGCGCTTCTTCCGAAAGTCTCGTTCGTTTATTTATCTTCTCTAACCTCGCGTTCATCTCATGTAATCTATCGACCCGAAAGAGTTAAGCGTGTGAAGAATGAAGATCCCACCTAACTCGTTAATCACAGTAAAAACTCACTTTTCGAATTAACCCGCGTAAGTTATGATAATAGTCGGTATGTGTGTGTTGTTTGCTTAAACTTAGTTAAAAGAAAAGAAAAAAGAAAGACAAAAATCGATACGGAAAAGAAGTAAAACGTTGTCAAAAACAAAGATAGAGGATCTTTTTCCATTATGTTTCGTTAATCAACAAAAACATTGAAAGATGATAAATAATGGATAAGTGCATAATCATATGTGCTTGTGCAACATCATAAATCATTAAGCTGAGATAGATATTTTGAAAGTGATCATGCAAAATTATGCACCATTATAATCGGACTATAAATAGTCACGTATGATCGTATCCAATGGCAATTATTCGTAAATTCATCGTCATTTCAAATAACTCTTTCCACTGTGCATTGTGCTTTGTTGAATTGATGTTAGGATTCAAAAATAGGTATCAAATCGATTTTCGTGCAATTTTTATTATGCGCACAAGTTGTCAGACGTTAAAATAAGTCTTCTTGATTCAGGATTTTCCGATGCTTGCAATATTCAACGATCATTAGACTTGCTTTATTGAAATGCACTTTTATCGAAACGCTCAGTCTTACATTTAAGTTAAATCCAAAATAATCATAAGTGTTATATTTTTCAAAAAAAAAAAAAATAATAATAATAATAATAACTTAAATAATAATTTAAATAAACAACCATTTACAGATTCTTTTTAATGTCGAGATATAGCTATTTAACTAGATTTGCAAAACACATCACGTGAGTAAATATCATATATAGCCGGCAGATATTTTTCATAAGTGGGTATGATAAATGGCCCCTTGTTTGAATTATGATTCGACTTTAATATCTTTCCACGGCTTTCATACGTACACAACTGTTTTGCGCCATGTTTACCAACGAAGTCAATACGTTTTATCAAGTGGCGTTAAATGGTTCGACTAACCCGCTTTTCCTAGCATCCCCGACCTTCTTATTTATTAGTCCCGGCCGTTCGTCTTTTATTGTGCACACATGTCTGCAATTCCAAGCTTCGTTTCAAGCCTCTCGAATTAATCTTTCCCATCTCAGGGGCCGACCTTTTCTGCAACAGCAATGCAAGAAAAAGAAAGATATCGCATTTCTCGATCTGTCCACAAACCATCTCGTCTACTCAAAACCATTTTACACCCCTTCTTTTTTATATTTGCTCATTTCATCTCAATTCATACTCAAGGTGACATTTAGTTGGATTTCAGTGTGAAAAAAAGTCACAGGGAGTTTTCTTTTTGTTCTGCATTGCCTTAATTTCAAGTAAATGTACACGACATTTGAATTAGTGGAAATATTAAATGGTTGAGATTATAATGTTTATTGCCATAGTATAATTTTGAACTTGGCTGAACCTGGAGCTTTCTTGGGCATATCCTGTTTTAAGATTGGACCAACATTTGCTCTATGAGGAATTTTTTAGGGACCCACATTAGTTTGAAACGCTTACCTATACATTACCTAGTTAGGTATTCCCAATAAGGTCCTAACGAGGTCTTCCTGGAATGGGATATTTGATGAAATCGAATGTTGGCCTAATTAAGCCTCAGTAGGCACACCTGGGTTTAGTCAACATTTATGTAAAATATGTGTTCCAAAATTCATTATAGAGAATCGAATCCAAGACCCGAACGTGAAAGTTAAACATCTTACACTCTGAGCTACGAAGACTTCTAATGAAATGTTTTGTAAACATCAACTTAAGTCTACTGTAGTATATATATGAGACTAATATGGCTTGCCCATAAAACCTTATACATGGAATGTGTGGGTAGGCGTTTTATATCCTTATTGGGTCTGAATATGGCCCTGGTTAAGCCCTATAATGGCCCTACTCTCCAACCTTGCAACGAATTGTAAAACATTGGGCCTACATTGGCCCGATCCAGGCTTACTGGGCTTACTTTTTAACTGGGCTTTTAAAAGTATTTCCAATTTATCTACAAATTACCTAGTTAGGTATTCCCACTATGGGCCTAACGAGGCCTACCTGATTTTGGATTCTTAATCTGATCCCATATTGATCTAACTAAGCCTCAGTAAGCACAACTAGGATTAGTCAACATATACATAATATATTTATAAAAAATTTTATTATAGGTTAACGTTATATAACAATATTGGGCCTTAATATGGCCCTGGTTAGACCCTATATTGGCCCTACAATCCAACGTTACAACTATTTATATTACATGGGGCCTACCTTGGCCCAATTTAGGATTATTAGTTAGGTAACTAGGTGAACTCGGACTTTACCAATCCAGGTTTTTTTTTCAACCCGGCAACCTTTGTTCAACCTACTAGTTTCGATTTGGAATACAGCTCAAGGATTAAATTCCCAACTCACATCGATTTCGGCCAAAAATAAATTCGTCCGAGAGCAACGACACCGACTGTGTTATAGTGAATAAATAATGCACAAAAATGTTAGCAAGATATATTTACGGCGCGTCGCTATTGATTAAATAATTAAGCTCTTTTCATATATATTTCGCCGCGGCAATAACTCACGCTTACATGATGCCTCAAATCATTAATTTTTCTCACAGAAAACCAAAGCCATCGGACTGTGTGTGTGTATTTCCCGGCGCGTGTTTGCACAATGTGCGGCTACAAGATATCGATCGGTTTTTGCTGATACGAAACTGGATGCTGCTAATTTTGGTTGACCCAAGAGCGATTGGATTCTTCTTGAATTCGACAGTTTTACAAAATCACTTTGCTTGCAGGTTTTTTTTTGCGTCCTCTTTTTTCATGCGATTTCTGTCAGAAAGGTCGGAGTTCTCGATATCAAGATCATATTTTGCGAATAATTATATGCAATAAGATGCAAATTTATGTACAAACATGAATACAGAAAATTTGATTATGCATAATTGTGACAAAATTGTGTATGTTCGCGGTCTTACGTATTCGTATTAGAGGCTCAATATTAATTATGTATTTCATGTGGCTTTGTTCATATAAAAGCAGTTGTGGTAGAATATATACTTTTTGTATATTCAATGGACAAAAATGTTATTATATTTTGAGTTTTTGATTCAATTTCATTGTCGAAGAGTAATGTAATTAATAAGGTATTAAGGTTAATGTTATGGCCAATGTAATAATCTATCTAACAAGCAGATTATCATATTAAAGTTGAATGCTAATTTTGATGGAACTAATCTAACATAATAGCATATAGTTTCATCTAAAATATATAATACGATGTTTTCTTTTTATAAATCAAGAATATTAAGTTAGTTGAATACTAATTTAAATATATTAGAACAGATTTTGAAATCAAAATATTCAATTTATTTATTGAATTAATAATTTCAAGACAAGAAATAACCACTTTTAAATGCAAAAAACCTTTCGTTGATTAACGTTGAATGCAGTATTTTTGTGACTTAAAAATCGTGTTGTAAAGTTTTTCTGTCGAGTAAGTATAGATTACGGGATTGTCAAATGACAAAAGTGGAAACGCGAGCGGAAATTCTGTGTGAAATTCATATTTTTGCATTAGTCACGTAGCTCGAGACGTTTCGGTGAGAAGAAAAAGACTTAAGGGTGACCTCGTCCGGACATACACTTGGATCATGAAAGACAGCAAGGTCTTATAATTCTCTAAGCCGATAAGTTACTTCGCGTCTCAGGCGGGTTCGTGAAACGAATTTCGTCATCCCGTTATATACGGTCATACGCCGGATGAGATTCAACTGAGAGAGTGCGTTCAACTCCGATCTCTGAAACCAACCCTTGTCCGGAAGATACACCACAGCCGCACTAAAATTTCATCAAAGAGATGTATCCTCGGGTGAATAAAATTCGAATGTATATAAATCTTGTTCTAAGAATATGCGATATAACAAAAGATCGTGAAATGCATTTGCAGGATTTATCTATTTTTATCCGATTTATGATTTTGTCGTTTGATATTTTTTCCGATGAAACATTATATGGATTATTGAAAATATTATTGCAATATAAATTTAGAGGCAATGTTTTATATTGATTTGTTTCTGTGAATTTATATATGCAAGTTATGGATAAAACTACGCACTGATAAACAAGAGACGAATATTTTTTTAAAAATATAAATAAATACGTTCAGTTGATGTATAAATAATAAATAGTATTCTATGGCGATGTTTAATATAAATAATTGGTTGAATAGATATATATATATATAGGTTCTATATATTTATATATAATTAAATGTAATTCGATTTACGTTATTGCAGTTTGTAAAAGTCAGTTATACCTTTCAACAAAAAAATTAAGTTGCTTGACTTATATTGATATTTTCCTGGCAGATTGTCTATATATAGAAAAATAATGCGGGTCAAATGTCAGAATATGATTTTGATTATTCTTATACTAAGTTAGAAAGACTTATTAAAATAAGATTTAAATATATTTTATATTAAAATGTATATTTGTATCTATTATTATTATTTTTGAATAATTATGAGAACAAAATTATTTCCTTTTTCACTCACTTCTTATAATAAATATTCTGCAATTGAATAATGTATAACAGATATCCCAGTTATATCAATATAATTTAATTTATTAAAATTGATATCAACAATCAAACCTGAACATTGGTTTCAAACCAATGTTCGAAAACATTTGAAAAATGTATTGAAACTAACTACGTTAATCAATATTCATTGCTACATATTTTCATGAAAATAATAAATATCAAAAAAATTACTTTTGTTACTTGTATAAACAATTTTATTAAATTTTGTAAATGTTTATAAAACAATACTGAAATATTTATATCATATTAGCTTAATTAGAATTGTTGATATACAGTACTCATTTTTTTCATTTTTACAATTTACATTATACACGGAAAAACAGTTTTCACAATAAAATAAAGTGACAGAAAAAGTAGCACCTCTAAAATTGATTTACAACTGTCAAAATGTATGCTGCCATCGTAAAATTCAGTAACTGTCAGTATTTTTAAGGTTGCCAATCATAAAAATCGATGCTAGAATTATAAACAACAACGGAAACTTGATAATTAAAAAATAAGTGATATAAATCATATTATAAAGTATTACATATACGATGAAATAATGGGTTTAAAGTTTGTTGTCATTTATAATGAATCACATTTCCTCCTAAAATTATAATTTATTCCATAATATATGAAACGTTGATTTTACCATTTTATTATTTTTCTTTGATTCATTTTGTTTAATTAAATGAATTTCATATTGTGAAATATAATACTAATTAAATAAAAGATGTTTAATCATTTCCTTAATTTCACTTAAAATTCATACTGCGAACAAACCCACTCTTTTATCATGTCTAAGTTTCACTTTTTCCCTGTTCATTCATTAGAATTTGAATATCATTGTCACGTAACAGTGTAAAATCACGCTACGTTTATGCTTTCTGTGCAGAGCAACGCGCAAAGAATTTCACAACATAAATTATTGCACATTTAACTATATCATAAATGAAACGACTACGTATTATCAAATTCTGATGCCACTTATTAATATACATTCAATTAGGTTTAAGTTTAATTTTTTTTAATTTATGAAAATAACTAGATAAATTCCAGGTTTCGCCCAGGTTAATTATACATATATAATTTACTTCATTGTAATATACTTCATTGTAAAAATCACATCTATTTTATGTGATTCTTATGAGATGCTTATGAGATCTTTATGAGATCCTTATGAGACCCTTATGAGACCCTTATGAGATCTTTATGAGATCCTTATGACATCTTTATAAGATCTTTATGAGATACTTATGAGACCCTTCTAAGATCCTTATGAGATCCTTATGAGATCTTTATGAGATCCTTATGACATCTTTATGAGATCCTTATGACATCTTTATAAAATCTTAAGACCTTATGAGATCTATGAGATCCTTATGAGATCTCTATGAGATCCTTATGACATCTGTATAAGATCCTTATGAGATCCTTATGAGATCTATGAGATCCTTATGAGATCTCTATGAGATCCTTATGACATCTTTATAAGATCCTTATGAGATCCTTATGAGATCTCTCTGAGATCCTTATGAGATCCCTATGAGACCCCGGTAACATCCCTATGACATCTCAGTGACATTTCAATGTCATTTCAATGACATCTCAATGACATAAACAAAATTTTAAACTAATAATTACGATATAATGAAATATTTAAAATGTATAATTAAATATAAACGTTATAGTATGCACGTAATGAAGCAGAGCTAATGATATTTAATCCAACGATTACACGCAGCATTGCAATAAAAATGCTCGAAAGCAAAGAGTATTGTCGTAAATAAAATAATAACGATCGCAATAAGTTAATTTTCCGACACATTTATAGAGCGCGACTTTCGAGTAACTTATCGTCTTGGAGGCGACGTTACTTTCTGCGCTTCTTCTCATGCGTTTGAGGGCAATAGTTTCGCCGTCACGACGCCGGCTCGTGCAACAAGTGATATTATTAGATGGGCGGAGGCGCACACTGAATCATAATGCATAACTCTCGGCATGCCTTCATTGTCCTTGTCTTACTTACTTTGACATCGCATTCTTGGCTTCTTCTCTTTCTCTCTTTTTCTCGCTCTCTCTCTCTCTCTTTCTCATATTCAATTTTTCATCTCGTTTTGCTTAAAAAGAGAGAAAGCTTCGTGCGAGTGTAGAAAAGCACACGATTTGTTGGTGCATTTTTTCCACGATTTTGAGATTAAAAAGTTCTGTTTTCCATTACAAACTTTGAATTTCAAATAATAATATTTTCTTCGCTTTTTCCCCCTTTTTTTAATAATGCGGACCAGCATTGTTATATTAAAATAGTTGCAGAATATGACTTTATCTTTTAATGATAATCTGAACGAAAATAAAGAAGTAAAAGCAAATTTAAGAATGAACTGTACATTTAAATATTGTAGTTTAGTGTTACCTTTTTTTTGTTCATTTACAATTAAAAGAAAGCAAAGAATTAATTAGAATGACATGTTATCAATGCAATTTTATAAAACTAAAAATCGATTGATTTTGTCGTCGAAGTTTTAATAACTGTGTGATCAATAACTCGTTTATAACATATACAATTTTAGATAATCCCATTCCATAAAACTTGATAATCTCATTATTTTCAGATCATCTTTAATTAAATTGGTGTATCAAAATTAGAGTATAA
Organism: Gryon sp. ZL-2020; assembly: GCA_022817425.1. Classification (NCBI taxonomy): domain Eukaryota; kingdom Metazoa; phylum Arthropoda; class Insecta; order Hymenoptera; family Scelionidae; genus Gryon; species Gryon sp. ZL-2020. The sequence goes on along the minus strand of JABFPJ010000933.1, from coordinate 14,428 downwards.
CGTTGGATTTTATAATTATACTTCTTATTAGTTGTATAAATGTGTAAAATTATTTTAAAAAATGCAATTCATTTAAAAAATTCAAATAAGAATTAAAGTATAAATAAAATTAAACAAAAATACATTTTATTAATTCACATTATTTATTAGATTAGTTTATTAAAATAGTATTTCCGTTAATTTCATTTTATTTAACTTCTATTATTTCTGATATTAGTTTAGCATTATATATAATTTGTCACGAGCAGAAGAATACAAAATTTATTTTTTAACTTTACCTAAATTTCAGTTAAATATAGTTAATCTACTTTGTATATTTTTAAACAAAAGTAAATAACACTTCACTTAACAAAATTTAAAATAAAAGGTAATCAGATTTACTTCGTATTTGCATTTTTATGATAATTTTCTCGATAAGTCCGTATTATGTGTAGACAAAAAATAATGCATTAATGAATTGTTGATTTTACTTTAAGAACAGCCGCAGGGGGATTATAATGAATTTTATTACTAATATGTTTATGACAAAACGGTTTTTTCAAGCGACACATTTTATACGGAAATATGCTGTCGGATTTATTATTTATTTTATTATTTATTGTCAATATCAGATTGACGAAGACTTAGTTTATCGCGGTTATACGTATAAATAAATTTTAATGCGAGAATATAATCTTCGTATATATAAATACACTAAGCCGCTAATGTTGGTACATTAATTTGTAATTATTCGTGAAGGACAATTGTGTACCATAAATGGAAGTGATTTATGATGAAAAGTTTATATGCTTCCGTAATATTTTCTTGAAAAAATCCATCGGATTATAGATATTTCAATATCTACCAGATTAAACCCTGATCAGGCCCCCATTAGCTTGTCTGATCAGACGTCGATTGATTCACTGAATGAGATTGTCTAATGTTACGAGCGAATGTAGATTCTGAACTGTAGTATATCTCGTCAGAATTTAATGTATCCTATCCAGAATTAAATTTCGTACATTACATGCTATTACGCATTCAATGGTATGTTTCTATTAAATGTTACATTCACGTATGTGTTCTATTTAATTAAATATTTAAAACCGTATTTACAACAAAATATCTATATCCCGAAGTTGTAAAGATATATCAAAAGAAAGAAACTGTTTAGAAGAAAAATTTTTCTTATAAATATATCACATCTAATTTTAAAGTTAACTTAAAGATTTATGTTATTTAAAAAAAATTTTTTTTTGAAATAATGATATTTTTCAAATAAATATATTATAGTTGAATTAACAAACATTTTGTTGATTTAATTACAAAATATATTTGAACAATTTTTTGAATGAACTTGTTTACGGATTTGAAATGGCAATTTAAATAGTTAGAATTCGCAGTTCCTACGAAAATCAACTATTTACGATCAATAATAAAAATTGATCGGACTGTAATGTGGATATAGCAGGGAATTGATTTGGATATCTTACAAATGTCGAGGAACTGTAATAATCATTTATTTGTATAATATTTATGTTATTTGTATTAAAATTTAAATTATTTATAAATGCAATTATGAATAAATTTGTGTTTCGTTATCTGCCATATAATTTATGGCAGTTAACAAAGTTTAAATTAATCAGTTTCTAATTAAATATATAAAATTTTTTTTACAAAACAATTATATTTAAAAATTATTAATGCGTTAAGGGAATTGAATTATTCATTAACAAAAAGAATTTTTAATATAGTTGAAAACAATAAAATACCATTTGTAACAAATACGTAATAATAATCAAATCAATCAATAACAGTATGTTTAATCGTATTGATTTTTAAATTAGAAAAACCATTTGTTTGATATAGAAATACAATTTTGATTAATTGGAATTTGATTATATTAATTAAATCTAAAACTTTCGCAGTTATAAATTAAAGCAGAACCAATATTGAAATATCATAAATTCAACTATCCGTCGCGTTATTATTATTATAATAATTAAATACGATAATATAGTTCTATCAACTATGAATATTATTCATAGTTCAATCAACTATATGCTAGTTGTTACCTCTATGATTTTTGAGCATGAAAAAATTCAGCATTGCATGTCAAACTAACATTATATTAATGTTAAAATGACGTTGACAGAAAAGCATACTTTTGGATCAATTTCACTTCAATGATTGTATTCGGATTCATGTTCATTTGGAATTGCGTCATCAGACATTCAAAAATTGATTCAATTCACTCAAAACGTTAATTCAGTGCTCAAAATTAAGCTTTCCTTTGACGCCGAAGCAAATTTGTCAAAAAAAAGTGGGTGCCAATTTTACAGCGAAAATGATTTCAGTTGCCTCCATTTGAGGAAAGTCTTTTGCAATAAAATAAATGAAATATGCAACATTGCAAGGCGTAAAGTTCGTTCTAGTTTACGACACAGAAGCAGTCGCTAAAAAGGAATCATAGGTTTGCTTTTGATGTTACGAAACAAAAATAGATGCCATGTCATCAAATATTGTTGTCAGATAAAAGTCAGTGGATGAAGGAGAGGAGATAACACACCTAAACGCAAACAAATATTCAACAAACAAGGAAAGAAAATCACATAGCATGGATGAAGTACGGAATGGAAAAGAAAAAAGCGAAAAATGCTGCGCGCGTGGGGGGAAAAAAGTGCAAGCTACAGAGAAAGAAAGGAATCGATAGAAAGCACGAAAAAAGAATTCCTATAAAATGCTGTGGGCGATACTGCAAGCTTTTCACCCGCGTGTGATACATCTAAAGGTCCATCGACAGAGAACCTTCAGCTGAACAATAGAACTGGGACTATGTGCGCGTGCGAGATTGCGCTTGAATCGTAATGCGTGCGCGACGAATGCCAGTGCTCTGCGTTTTCCAACTGATATTTCGCTTTTTCTCCCGTTTGATGTGCCAAACTGCACGGCAATTGAATTACGAGGACCATTTTGTAGAATTATCCGAATATGAAGTATTGTCATCAATTTTTGAGGAATATCAAGAAATAGAACGCGTAATGAAGAAGAGATATACTTTTATGATGCATTCAACTTTATACTAGTCATTGCAAAGTAATAGTAACATAATTCAACGGTTTATGAGTTGATACGTTTTAGATATTTAATTGCAGGGTTTTTAATGCAATATTAAAATTATTTTTAATTCATTGATACAATTTGCTTTAAATCTTAATTTAATTTATTAGAATAATTGTTTATATCCATTTATTTCAATTAAGAATTATTTACACTAAGAAAAATAACTGTCAATAAATTACTATTTGAACAGTAACTTGACCACAGATTTCCCATTAAGCGAATAAATTATGTCAAAAACTGGAAAATTTACTTTCTGAACACAAATTTTTATTGACTTTTTCAAGAATTTTTGTGCATGAAAGGAAAATTTTTACTGTTTTTAACAGGAACTTTCATGTTAATGGGAATTCTGTGGTCAAGTTACTGTTTAAACAGTAATTTATTGTAAGTTATGTTTCTTAGTGTATATATGAATTGAAAAATAACTTCAATATTGTAGTAAAGGGGATCATATAGTGTTCATGAATAAAACATATATGCATATATATATATATATATATTAATAATATAATGTATTATTCAAGAAATCATATATTCAAAATATATTAATCATGTATTGAAACTGTATTGACCATATATTAATCATATATATTGACTACATATAACCAATATGTGGAATACTTTAAATAATTTCCAATATATTGTTAATATACGGCGAGACAATTTTAATAAATTTTACTCAACTTTTAGTAATGCAAGACCAGAAAAATTTTGCGAAGAATATTGTCAATACATTAACAAAATATTGACAATATATAAATTTTTTTATTAGATATTCAACTCGTAATTATATTAATTTTTGTTAAATTACTTTAAAAATCAAATTATCATAGCGTTTTATGGCACATTATTAAGTTTACAATAAAGTATATACCGACGTTCATAAAAATGTCAAATTAATTTAAGAATTAATTGTGATTAATCCACTGAATATCTAGATTATCCATTTAATGTAAATCTATATACCGCAGTAAGTCGGACGTATTCGAAATATCATCTCACATTCACATTCCAATGCAACATTTACAATAACATACAAATCAAATATTTTTCACTCCGCTAATTTATTTGAAAATAATGGTTTTTCTTAATTAAATATTATCGTATATTCTCTAGTCATATTAATTAATGTTGATATTATAAAAACATAATATCCATTTATTTATCTACTTTTGCATTTCACATCTCCGTGAAATAATATTTCGCAAAATGAAGTCAATAAGCAGGTTAACTGATGGAAAAAATGCGGCGTAATAATCAGAGAATTGCAATGTAGCGGTGGATAGAATTTCTGCAACATAAATCACGTCTGGTTCAATTTTTGGGGGCTGTTTATTTAGCTCGATAGATTAGCCGTGGACGAGTAATAAACGACGCAAAAATATGGTTCAGTGGCATAAGTTGGTCGGCAGAAAGCGTAAAAGAAATCCGTGGGATACAAGCGTTGAATTACGTCCAAGTTGGCGTGTTGAAGATCGGGCATCTGGATTTTGCCGTTGCATTTTGCACTGGCCGAATTGGGTGCAACAGCAAAAGCAACGTTGACGGCGGGTGGTCGGCGTATTTTCTATTTCGCCAGTTGCTTCCTCCATTTTTGTTTGTATTTCGCGGTGATCGTCAACCGGAAACGGATGTCCGCGCGGTGAAAAATGGCCGCCGTCGTGCTTCCGCTGCGGAGTACGTAACCATGCCAGACGTCCCGCGCCGCACCCGTCCATTTCCTGCCTTTTTACTCGTCGCTACCGATCTCGGCCATCGCGACCATCCACCACTTCCGGTTTACCTATTTGCGACTCTCCGCCGACTTTTCCGACTCTGAAACTCACAAATATTCAATTTTTTTTACTTCAAAGATATTTCGTATCAAAAACTAACTTTGCGATTTATTTATTCATAAACATTTTTTATTGTTAAAAAATGCATACATGCTAAACATTGATGTGCGTTATATATGAATATTAGTATTGCGAATCATTTTTGAAATAACATTTTTTTGTTCAATTAGAAAAATGTTACATTTATTTCATTTTCAGAGAATACAGTTTGATTGAAATTTCTATTGTATGTATACATATAGGAAACGTAGGTTTTTTTGAAAGAGCAAAATTTGAAGATAAAACATTGTTATAAATAAATATTATTTGTTGTATAAAATAGTAAATGAATATTATTTTGCTTGTACTATTTCTCGTATATAAATAAATAGCATAGATGTACAAGTTTCTATGTTCATGTTGAAATTAAGGTTTTTATTATAATTTATGCAAATTAAATTTATTAATTAAAAGATTTGTCAATAAATTATCTTGAACAAAAACATATATACACGTATATATATATGACATTTATTGTATAAATTGTTATACATAAAATATGAAAATAAATCGCGTATAAATATTACTGTAGAATGCAGAATGATATATCAAATTTTAATATCATTTATCAATGCAAAATTCAATTTTATTTCCGCTTTTGATTTTCGTTAATGACGAAAATAACACATATTTCATAAATTCTCTGCAGTCTGTATAAACAATGTATTTTTTAATGATATTTTAATTTAACTGAATGCAGTTGGAAGTAATATTGAAATTAATTATGTTTGTGAATTAATTTGGATTTGTATTATTACAAAAGATCAAGTGCAAGCAATTGAAATAAGGAATTTAAATGTTAATGATATGAATGCAAAACACAAATATTTGTATTATCTTTCAATTATTAAAAAACACTTATACATATCAAGAAGAAGAGAAATTTTATTTGTTAAAAACAGCAAAAGTAAGTAATTCTTCAAAATGTATACCCTTCGACCACTGATTATAATTTAACGAGTGAACAGAATGGCAAAAGCGATATTATTACACACAAATTAGAAAATGGCTCAGAAGCAGAATTTCGGTTTACATTACAGCACTTGAACTGATTATGTGAATAACCAAAAGCTACGGTAAATTTACTCATAAGTGATTACATTTACTATAACACTTGTTAAAATCCTCTTTCTTTTTACTTTTTTTTTCTTTTTTAAAGAAGATTATTCGGTATAAATGACATTTTCATTTGAAATAATTCAAAATCTACGAGCACAAACCGCATTTCCGTATTAGATGACGCGATTAAATTTGCCTTAAGCTCATCGCTCGTTAACAAGGAGTTCATTTTGTAATGTTTTTGTCAATCGTAACATTTATAACGAGAAGTTCTAAGTCCTGTTAATAGGGACTTGTCTACCCCGGCGAAAGCGGGGCTTAAGGCAAATCTAAAATGCAGCGATAATGAGCGCTAGTTAAACAGCTACGCTACTTTGAAGAGTGGAAGTTTGAAATGATGCCATCACCCCGCGTTCCGGGGCTCTTTGCGTCCTTGCATTTGATTCGTCAAGTATGTCTCGAAGCTGCCGCTGTTGTATTACGATATAATGAGACGGATATAGCGATGCTTGATAAACACAACTCAAACGATCAAACATACGTACACAAATAGCAGAACCGGGGCTTCAGTAGTATAAGCTTACGTGTGGCAACTGAATTATGCATATTGCGTGCGAATTCGTTTCTGTTTGCACGTGATTGTTTCATTGTGCGCATAAGTTTGATTGATATAATCATTATTGTTTGACAAGATCAACAAAGTTTGCACGTTTAATAAGTTAATTCATCGTCAAATTTGATATACTAATGAAGCCTTTTTACGCGATACTTGCGTGTTTCATTAAATTCTAATCAATTATCGGACAAATTTGTATAACTCGCTGATTTTATTATTATTGCACACACTGAGTGAAAAAATTGATACTACTAACTATATCGAATAGTGATTTTTGTCTCTTACTATTTTTAAATTTATATTACAACTTATGAAATTTGCATTACTATTTAACGTTACTGGTATAGTAATGGGTTTTCAAGAACTGTTTCCAGGTTATTACTTTGATGTAATGTAACTTTGGTTATTAAAATTTACAAAAAATGGTTATTATAGGTTTCTCTTTTCAATGTCTTTTATTCCTTTTTTGTTGTTGCTTCAAAGGTTAATGATTAGATGATGACACTAAAATTTCAAAGACAGAATTGAGTATATATTTTTTTGAAAGTCGAGCTTTTAAGAACATTTCCTTTTTTCTAACATGGCTTTTACATTTTACACTGTTACATTGTTAATGATAGGAAATAATGAAAAGAGAGGTTTAGATATTTCAATGTAAAAGTATTTATATGACAATAAATCAATGCTCTTTGAAAGTCTACACTGAGTCAAAAATTTGGTACTACTAACTATATCGAATAGTGATTTTTGTCTCTTACTGTTTTTAAATTTATATTACAACTTATGAAATATAATTACTGTAACCAAATAATATAGTCTTTTTAACTATAATATTTTATTATTTAGTAAACGATTGACTTTTGTTCTTGACGAAAAACAAAACATCAATTCTCACACCATCTCGAAACTAATTTCGAGCATTTAAGCGCGCTGTTTCGTTTTTTTATTAGTGTTGCAGTAAAGATAAATTGTGGATGTGATAATTATTTATTTATGATTTAATCTTTAAAGTATATTTTATACAGTTATATTTATAATCTTATAAATGTCATTTTTTATAATTGAAATTATAATATTTTATAGTAAACATAATCTAAAAAATATGGTTGTAACAATTATTTTTGTATAGTAAAATTAATAAAATAATTTAGTTAATTCCACATCTCACTATATTTTATAGTTGTAATATCTTTTTTCATTTAAAGTATTTCCAATTATAATTTTGGTTATTTCAACCATAAATATTATTAAACTAACTATACATATAGTTCTCGTAACAATTTTTTTAACTATATTTTTATGGTAATAACAAACATGAAAATTTGCCTCAGTGCATGACAGTGTTCAAATGTTAATTAAATGTCTCTCTCACTGCTGCAATAAGATTTCAACTTATGACCAAAATTAGAAACTCAGACCCTTGATCGCTTTATATTATATTAATGTGATCGTGTTTGACTAGACTCCAAGGGAATAAATGTTTCAGTTGTATGCTGACGTCGTATCTTGACATTTTATACAATAACGATATGGTTTATTTAAAACGGATCTAGATTTAAAATAGACGTGTCTACATCAAGAATATTTTTTTTTATTATTTTAATTTATTTAATAAATACTTCGTAAAGGTGCACCGATTGTTGTTAAATGGCTGTAAATTTCAATATTAGATTAAAATATTATAAATAAATAATTATTTATAATATTATTTATAATATAATATTAATTATTTATAATTATAGTCGCTGTAAAATTTAAATTTTAGATATTTATATTTATTATAAAGCGTTTTCACTATGATTAAGTGTAATTTTACAATATTTCTGATGTAATATTTCAACCTTTCGTGAGATTATATTTAATTAATTATATTTTATTCATAAAAATAAAACAATGAAGTGTGTGAAAATACAACTGTTGTATTGTAAATTTACTTACTAAAATTATTGTTAACTTTCGTTAAGTTATATTATTATTATTATCAACAATATTATACTGTATCATTATAATGACAACGAGAGCAATTTTGTGAAACTTTTGCAAAAACTGTGCGAAATATTCAATCAATTTTAACTGTCCAACAATTTTTAATCTACTTTTACTTTTATCCCCGTGCAGTGCAGTTCACTAACCCTTTACCGTCTAGTGAGATAATTCTGGACCAAACTTTTTTTACATGATCAATTAAAAGATTTTCGTTGCATACAGATCGAATCCTTTTTAATTAAAACGCATATTTTCAAAGATACACTTAATACAAATTTGTTATAAAATCAAAATGAATTGTTTAAATAATTCATGAGAATAAAAATGATCAATTAATTGAAACAGTAAATATATAATAAAAAAAGGTAAGTTGAAGCGTCATTAAATTAATTGGACGCTTCTAATAGTGCTGATTGTTTGAAAAATGCATAGACTTAACGCAGAAAATTGCACAATTCCGAGAAAAGTTTACGAACAATTAGATCGATGTCTGAGTACTGGTATCAACTGAGAGTACGTTCGCGACACAAGTCGACGAAAATTTAGTGTAAAGCAAGAACCATTTGGACGGATTTTCATCTATTGTTCTACGCCGTTGTCTCTCCGTCTCTGATGAACGCGCTCTTTTCTCTGTTTTAGGAAAGTTTCGAGAATGTTCTGAGCCGATCTTCCCTCAACGAACTTAAACCTCAAAAATGGATCCGCCCTTTTTGCTGGTCTTTCTGATCGGTGAGTACTTTATTCGTTGTTTTTAGTATATTTTCTTATTCAACTAACAGTTATTAGGATGATAACTGTTTAGTTTAACAACTTTTTATTAATATTATATACAATATAATATATTATTATTAATATTATATATAATATATAGTATTATTAATATATACGCTGAAAATAAAGAATAGTTAAACTTACTATCTGATTGCTTTTGACGATATATTTTTCTCAGTGTATGAAATAGGCAAAACTTTTCCTCGATTTGAGTGCAGTAATATTACATTCCGAAACTAGGGAGAAAATAGTTTCTCGAATACTTTTTATACTTTGAATTGGGGTAGAAAAGCGAACTTTTCGGAATAGATCTCTTGAAGGATAGAAAAGTATTTTTTGCTCTGTCTGAGGAAAAATACCTTTTTTTCCTACTTATACCTTTCTATTATTTCCCTAGGGAGGAAAAGTAAACTTCCATTACGCTATTAAGGTGATTCTTCAATCGAATTCACTGCTTCTCTCTTGCACTAATGGAGTCACCATTAGCTCTATCCTTTTTGCTCTTACATAACTGAAGAATCACCTTAAGGGGATGAAAATACTTTCCCTCCCGAGTGAGAAAAAGCACCACTTTCGTCACACTTTTGAGGGAAGAAAAGATGCGTTTTCGATACAATGTTTTTGTTAACAAAAAGAAATCATAATAATTACTGGAAACTACATTCATACCAAAAATCTGGTTTTGATATATTATCTGGACTTGTGCTGAGACTATCACTGAGAGCGTGAAAAATGAGTGATGCTTTCACCGAATGGGAATAATAATTTTTATTTTATCAAGTGGCTCAATCGTACCGCCAACGCATTTTCGACGACAGGTAATATATCCTGGAAACCGGTGACTGCCTCTCGGCGCACGTTCCGTTTAAAACGAATTTCGACTCTTACGGGAATATCTTTTGCAATACAAAAGCCGCTTGCCTTTCTCCACAGAAGACGATTAAGAAAGAGAGAACTCTCTGTAATGGACATATTATACTGCCACTTCGTGAATTTAGTTTAAGCTGCAAAGTTGCGGTGAAAATGTGATGATATATTTAATTTCATATTTCATGATATTGTTGTTTTTAATTGAATTATATTGTTTTTTACAAATAACAAAATACAAAAAAAAAATGTTAAAAAGACAAATTTTTTAACAACGAATAAAAAAAAATTAATCAAATCAACGAAAAATTAAATTGCAAAAAATGAATATATTATTAAATATTCAATAATATGGAAAATTGAAAAATATGAAGAAAAATGTGAAATGATATTCAGCAAAGTCGAGCTAGTTTTGATTGATAATATTAAATTAGTGAAGCAAAATTTCTTGCCACATCTCTTTGTGCTAATTTTGAATCTACGAAACTTTTGTAAAGAATAAAAGTAACATGAGCTCAGAACATTTTTAGCATCTCTCCAATCAAAGTCGACGTCAAAAAATGAACAACTCTTGTTCTTTATTGTCTTGATAACTTTTCACTTAAAAACTTTCTTCCAAAGTTTTCCTCGTGAATTCGTTAGTTTTAAATATATTGTTTCATCAATAAAACAAATAGTTTGTCGAACAAAAAAGTAATTACTCAACAGGAAATATACAAGAAATTAATTTATATTTTGAAATAATTCTGACGGACGAAAATATAAAATCTAAATATATGTATGTCATATATCAAAGTAAAAACATATATTTTATGTATATCGAAATATAAAAAATATAAAACAAAATATATAAAATAATATAAATATATAAAATATTTTATATTTTCGTTCGTGAGAGAAATAGAGGATATTTTTATCATGGAGAAATTTAATTATTATCTTCAAATGCACGTCCAAAATACCTCTAAAATCTTCAACAATTCTATAGCAAGAAACGTAACGGCACTACGTGTACATTAGTGTCGGTACTTGAAAATCATTGATGGAATAGAATAATTATTTGTATGGTAGTTCGTGCGTTTATGTCAAATTCGTGAATCTGTACAAAATGTAACGTTGAATTTTAATTAAAATTATGTTACATTGTAAATCTCAAGTTTAACGGTAGAATCTTACTTTGGTATAAAATGTATTTAATTCCATCCATTATTTATATTTTCCGTATTTTTTATTTAATTTGTTTTCTTCTCAAAATTAAATAAACACAATCAATGTGATGTTTCTGAGCTAAAAATATCAAAATTGAGTTTTAAAAGTAAATTTGGAAACGAATTGATTTGCTATTTTTTGTGCGTCCAGTCAATTTTCTGAGATGTAACAAATTTTCTCATATGGAATTCGAAAGTAGATCGAAAAACATTCGTGAGCCGCCGAGAATTGTGTACACACTTCATTGCTTGGACGTCGATCAGCAAAGCGTTTACTTGTCGGAGAAAATTCGACTACAACCCTCGTCAAATGAACCCCTCCAATAAGACCGAGGGAAGACGAAGGTAGATGAAGGACACCAAAGAAGAATGGATATTTGCCAATGACGTCGGACAATTGTCAATGATTGAGGCGTGACCAATGTTACATCTATTTAGGATAAAACTCGAATTTCAATTATATTACGTGATTTTGAAATATACACAGTAAGGAATAAATTTTGAAAATGTACACGCTCAGAAATAATCTTTCATTTATCGTAATATTATTTAGTAAGCATTTCTAAACTGCATCATATTTTTGGACTTTTTTGGAAGTACATTAATTTTTGTTATTACGATTTAGGACAAATTACTAGACTGAAATACATTTTTTAGAAGACTAATGTTTAAAAAATATCATTTTCATTTTATTATTTGGTTTATTTATTATTGCAAATTACTTTTCTATAGGATAGTATTTTTTTTATTTATGAGTAGGTAATTAAATTGGACAAAGTTTTTTCGTTGATAGGAATTGAACCGCCGTCCTCATAAGTACGAAGTCCCGCGCGTAGCCACTGATCCACTGAAACATAAACATTGGCTAACGTCGTATTGGAAATACGACTCAGACTGCGTTTGTTATATTTTAATATAAAAATTACTATACTGTAAAACATTCTCTTTAAAGAGAATTCTGTATGTGTTTATTGCACATAATAGTTTAATTGTCAAACTTTTTAATAAAAATTGCTATACTAGCAAACAAATACTACTTCAAAATCTCGTAATTATTATACAAATATCTTATAATTTCTGTTGAATGATAATATTTACTTTCTGTATTTACTAAATTTTACTATACTACCTTACAGAAACTATAATAAATGTAGGAATTTTTATTAAATTTTACTTTAAAATATACTATTTAACCAAAAAAGTCCGAGATTACTTGACAATCTAACAATTTTTCTTGTACTTTCGGTAGTTTTTACTATACTTTTATTGTGCGTGTATCAAAATTCTATCAAAAATCTCAAAAGATTTCTATACTTTCTTCTATATTAGCTAATATTAAGACTAAGACAGCTAAGATGTTAAATTAGTTTATTTAAAATACATAAATTTAATATAACCTCACAGTTAGGTTAGTTTTCGTTTTTACTGTTCATATATTATTTAGCATTTTAATTCAATTTTATGGAAGGATTAAAACTATTTCTTTGAAATTTAAAACACATTTTATATTTTAATTATATATACAATTTCTTATAAATGGAATTTATCTATTAAAAATAAATGAAAACTTAGGATGTATTAATTATTATTTACCTCCATGAAATTATAATAATTATTCATAATTATCTTTAGCTTTATACATTTCAATTCTATGCAAATATTTTGTACTCATTATTAGTATTATTAAAATATTATTATTAATGTTTGCTTTTAAATATTATAATTTTTTCATTTTCTTTTCAATTTCAACATGTACTTATCTATAGCAATCTAACCTCGAATCATTAATTTCATTGTGCTTATTTTTTATTAGCATTATTATTGTTAATTATGTTTCTGTAATATTTGCCATTATTTAAAAATATACTTATTTTTTAATATGAATATATGCATGATTAAATTTCAAATTTTGCGCTAAAATCGATGCTTCCGGAAAGTTAACATTATCAGAGAAGAACTTAACAAATTATATGAGACTGCAAAATATGCGAGATTCGGGTGTACTTATTATTACAAAATTAACAAAAAATTAAATTCTCCGCCAATATTTTAATTACGAAAAATTTATTTATGAACAAAAATTAATAGTTTGACATGAAATTTTACTTAAAACTATATTTTTCCAGAAGAAATAATTTATTAATTATTTATTATTAAATTTAATTAATTTAACTAATTTATTTATACTTCAATCAATATTGTTCAAAAGTGTTCAAAATTTCATTTCAAATAATCAAAAATTGGGTGAAAACTGGTGAGACGCAACTTTGGGGAATTATTGGGTGTTTATCACGATCTGAATGTGTTTACAGGATTATTATCCTCCACGTATTCATTGAGAATCAATAAGTTTATCTTCTATATGCAAAAGAATGGTAAATTCCAAATTGGAAAAATTAATACTTTGACATGATATAGAAAAACAGGAAAATACTTTATTACTGCAGACTAAGTAATTGTAAATTAAATTGAGACTTTCAATACAAGTAATTGCTTTGATCTTTCTTAATATAAAAGATATAATCTACAAGTAGCTTTATGACTGAATCTTCTTTTGAGTTAATCAAGTTCACAAAGTTTCACATCAATATAGCAAATTCGTATGCGAATTAAGTCAAATCAATAATAATTATTACGTCACACGGTGCCATAAATGCACAGAGAGAAATAAATATTATGATTTTACTTTTTGACATAAGTAAATGAAAAAAAGGTTATATTGCTATTTAGATTCTTAAAATATATTAATGTAAAAAGGTGTCAATACTGCTGTGTCGGTGAAATTAACTAATTCATTTAAGTTAAACATTTCATTTAAAAATACTATTGTACTTTTTAAATTTAACCAGTTTAAAATTTGATTTTAACTTGATGGTAGTAAGAAATACCAATAAAAAAATGTACACGCCAAATTAATATTTAATGTTTTGATATGGTTGAATTAA
>JABFPJ010000932.1:0-31089 GCA_022817425.1 Gryon sp. ZL-2020 | reverse complement strand
CGACTTTTACGGACAAAGTCACTTTCGGCGCTGTAATCTTTCGGTCAAGTGTACGTTCGGAGGTGCGAATATTCGGCGTTACATCGGTTCGGCGTTGTAACCATTCGGTCTTACGTACGGATCCCTTTTTTTCAATACTGCATGTAAAAAAATAAAATTTTCTTTCACAGTTTAATTCTCCCATTCAATATAAACACCGCTTATCTCGTGAAATTCAATCATAAAAAGTAATAATTGTATAAATCAAAATAACACTAAATCTGGTGGATAATGACTGTGCCATCCTCTTAACAAAAAGTTTATGTAAAGATGAGAAGTTAGCTTTTAACGCCAATTAATGCCTAACGCCTATAAAAACCAATCAAATTACAGAGATTTTTTGACAGTTCTAATTTTGAAAATTGTTTGATATTCCATAGCTAAGTAAAACTGTCAGAATAAAATAGTCACATTTGCAAACAAAATTAAACTAGAAATAATTATAAATAAATAAGAAAGGTTCCATTTATTAATAAAATTGGTGAGAGTATGAAGTTGGCTTTTATGCATCAATAGTATATTACGTCACTAGGCAGGAAAGTGGTCCTTTCCCGGACTGAGTAAGTTGCACGAGGCGAAGCCGAGTGCCAACTTACGAGTACGGGAAAGGACTACTTTTCTGCCAAGTAACGTACGATACTTTTTATAACGAGTACGGGAAAACGCTACTTTCCGGACGTAAAACAGTCGGGAAAACGGTCACTTTCGCGACTGTTTTGCGTCTGGAAAGTAGCTGTTTTCGCGTTATGAGTTATAAAAAGAAATTTTGTTGTAAAATAATTGTAACCGTATAATATTGTACAGTGTTAAAAATGAAAAGTAATATCAAGTTAAATCGAGTTAAATCAACTCGACTATCAGTTGAATTGAACGGATTTTAGTTAATTTAACTAATATATGATTAATTCAACTTAAAATAAAGTTGATTTTTAAAAATTTTTTAACAGTGTAATACTTATTATTATTTATAAGGAATGGATGTACAAACACAAATATATAATACTAAACACTTTGATGAATACGCATATACAATAAGTAAGTGGTTCTTGATCCTTATATACTACTCGCGAACATTAGTACTACTTTCGAAAAAGCGCAATTTTAATTATTTTGAGAATTTTTTTTTTATTTTTTATCATTCATAAAAGAAATGTGATATATTGTTTATATTGTTATATTTTGAAATGGCAATCTTTATTACTATTTAAATATGTATCATATTTTTTTTATTGTTTATATTTTATAGTATTTTTTGGTTATTTTTTCAGTGTGAATTTTTGTCTTGTTAGGTTTTTTAAACCATAACTTTTCTTTTTATTGACAGTAACGATATTTATAATTTTATTGATTTTTTGTAACAGTACAGTAATGATGAACTTGTGTTACCTTTTCGAAGGCATAAGGCCTATACATAAGTTGCTCCCTCTCCTTTTGTTGTTGAGCGCTAGAGGCCTCCATCGCGTTCGCGGCGGCCCCCTGCGTCTCCGGCAGGAGCAGTGGCGAGTACTATGGTGGAGGGGGCTGGGGAGCTGGGCCGGAGACGGGTTTACCCGAACTCCATGGGGCTCTGGCCCCATCCCATCACTCCAGTCACCCCCGCACGCCTGCTGCAATCAAACAAATTAAACCGTGTCAGAGAAGCCATCATAATACATCCACAAATTAGATCATTGTTAAATAAAAAAATTATATAAATATTAATATTTAATAAATAAATTAATATACTTAAAGTAATGTATCGTAAAAGTTATAAGAAACATTTTTCATTCAATTTTTTTACCATTTGATGTTTAATAAAAGGATTATGAGAAAGAAATAAAGGACGAAATAATTTTCTTGAGTTATATCAGAATTATTATTAACTGTGGTAATTTGTATTATAAGTTTATTCTCAGTGTATGTATGTATATATAACGTTTAGTGAATAGTAATACATCAATATAAATAATTCTATAACTTTGATCAAACTTTTCGTGACGAATTTAAGCGTTTAAAGCAAATGGTGTCATTTATAAATAAAAATACATATCATTATTTATTTATAGAAAATAATATGATTAAAAATAATATTTCAATAATAATAACACTATTTCAAAATACTACAATGTAAAGTAATGTAAATGCGATATTGTATTTCTGATTAAAGACGCTTTATTGAATTCATGAGGTAAATATTTCACGATCAATGTTCAGTTTAAATTGATTATTTATTGGTTATTTGATTATAATGAACTACTTTTACTTATGACGATAAATTATTGAAACAATTTGTTGTTAATATTTGATCACTTTAAATTAAACAATAAAAAAAATTTGATTGAATAAAAAGAAGGGAAAAATATTGTAAGTTAATGCTGATATTTTTATATAGAATTATATTATTAAATGGAACAAAGTTGAAGAATCAAAATCAATCGTGTCGATGATATGACAAAGGGTCTTTAACCGTGGATCATATGTATGCTTCTTTCATCATTTGTACGATTCGTACTATAGGATATAATATACGAGTTTTTACATAGTAATATCTTTTATGAATGGCTGGATTTTATATGTGGTACGCCATATTATTTTTACGATAAAAATAAAAAAAGTCTCTCTCATCAAATAGGACGCTTTAAGATTATGGATTATATGAAATAAAAATTTATATAAAAAAAGATCATTTTTATGTTGAACAAATATGAATTATACGACAATATAATTTTAACAACAACATTTTATACATTATTTCTTTATTATTAATGATGAAGTAAATAATCAAAATTATTTGAGGTTTCCATTTTTTATAACCAATGATTTTATAACCATTTTCGTGCATGTGATACTAAAGCTCCTCGTTATTAAGTACTTATTCTTTATAACTTCATTACCATGCAACTCAAACTGTTTTAAACTTTGTAATTGAAATTCATGTTGTTACAACTTCTAGAATAACTGTCACTGCGATATCATAGATAAAAGTTGAAAAAAAATTAACAATTAAATAAAAATTTTAATTTGTATTTAATTAAATAAAAAATTTTCAATTAAATAAAAAAATTATTCAATTAAATAAAAAATTTAACAATTTTTTAATTATTTATGTCAATTTCTTTCCCAAATAAAAATTCTTCTGTGTTAACGTTTCGAAATAATTTTATTTCCTCATCAGAACATCATTATTTGGGAAAGAAATTGACATATAAAATTTAATAGAGGAACAACATTATATTTATCCCCTTTATTATCAACAATTTTAATTATTTAGTTTTTAATGACTTTTTTATGAAATTACGATACTAAAATGTTAAGGCTATATATCAGTCTGCTGCGTCGGAGTTATTGTCTTTTTGAATTAAACATTTTTCAAAATTAAATTAAAACAAAAATATAGTGTAGGAGTGAAAATATAAAAATGTCTCAAACTTTATAAATTTGGGAACTATTATTTAAAGATAAATTAAGTGAATATTATAAGGCTTTCATTCTTTTTCTCTTTTCGGCGTACCCGTTTGGTTGTTCAAACACGATTACTTTTTTCTCAAGGTGCCTCGTCATTAGTCCCTTACGCTTACCGGTCAAAATAATTTAAATAAACATAATAATTGAAATAATGATATATATTTAGTCTTGGGCGCCAAAAATTCGTCTCGTTTTTCCCAAAATAATTTTAAAATAAAAAAAAGCAATCAGGCGATTCTTTGTTTATGGGAGAATCTTATGATCAAAGAAATGTTGAGTATCATTGTAAACTTTTGTCTTATGGACTATACTTGTTTTTCATTACAACTTATTACATCAAGAAAAACAGTAAAGATCACAAGACAAAAGTTTAGAATAAAACCGAATTTCTTTGATCATGATATTCTCCCATAAACAAAGAAATGTCTGATTACTTTTATTTCATTTTATTCATTACCAAAATATTTTAATTAAAAAACACGATACCTCCGGTGCAGCAGACTGATATATTGTCTTCAGTTATTAATATCATCAAATATAATAATAAAAAAATATCTGTTTTGTTTACAAGCAAGTATTCATGTCTAAGTTTTTAAGGTTAGGTTTTACGTCAAAAATCCAAACTTGTTTGCGTGACACTTATAATCAACTAAAAACACTGAACAGAAATATAAAAACACACAAACCGGTAATTAAACAAGTATCACTAAGAACTATATTATACACTTATAAAATAGATAAACATTTTTCAAACTTTCATTCATTTTCACAATTTTTTTAAGAACATAATTATCTGACCTATCACACGTAATTTTTTTATCTCGTAATATAATCAGCATGAAATTATAAAAGATGACTTTAAGCACTTAATGTTTTGTTTTATCCCACATTTTTGTTTTATAATGCAAAAGCAGATCGTTACAATAACAAAAGTGTATCTTCGTGCATGAGTGCGACGCCGATTGGAATCAAACTGAGAACTTTCTTTAGCTTGGAGTCTTATGTCAGGGCGTTTGCTTTTATGTGTGTTGGGTTAACTTCTGACAGGCGTTAACGTATCCAAGTTTTAGTCACATCGATCTCGATGCAACTTTGGAACATCGATGGTGCACCAGACATTTGTCAGTGGTGAATCAAGTTCGTTTATTCAGGCTCCGCAGTTGCTACTTCAACAAAATTAGTAATTTTACGTAGTGATTGTTTGGATAATGGACTATGTGTAAAGTTTGACCTTAATTGTACAACTGTTAATATGTCATTGAAGTTGTGCCATAAAATTGAGAAATAACATACAATTTGATGTATTCATATAGATTAATCTGACAAAGTACATTATTTTTTATGTAATTTAAGCCGTTTTATTATTAATGTTAAAAAATTGAGTTTATTTATTGAGGTAATATTTATTTAATAATAAAAATGATGTATTATAGACATTATTTTACAAATTTTTTATAAAATATCTAACGATATTTATGATGAAACTAAGACATTATTATCCATGATTTAAAATAAAGTAATAAAGTGTTACTATACGTATATCTTTTCAACAGAGTATCGATTCATTCAATTTTCATTATTTCATTATTAATTTAAACTGTTTCGCTCTAAAAATGTATATATATTATTCGATTAACATTGCACAAATGTATATTGTATTTAGATTATGATTACTTATACTTGAAATGTTTTTATTATTTTTGCATAAACATAATTTGATATTGATAAGATGTAACTTTAAGTAAATAAAAACTAATGAATACTCGATTTTTACTTTTCAATTTTATTTGTATAATGTTACATTTGTTTTTAAGCCAATTTTCAGTATATTTTAGTTTTTAGTTTGTTTTAAACTTCGTATTATAAACCCGCTGATAAATCAAAATTCCAAGTCAAATTTGGGTAAAAACCCTTCCTTCTTTTTTCCAAAGCCAAGTATGTTTATCGGGTTGCTTTTACAAGGAGTCAGTAATAGTTTGGCTTCATAAGTCTTATTAAAGTCCATAGAAACATTTACAATATTTCAGTCATTTTCCATATAATCAAAAATTCTGTTTCAAACTATAAATTACAAAAACAAACTACAGTTCCTAACTTTCAGCAAAATTTTTACATCGTAATTTTCACCTGTTCAATACTGTAATTTAAATCTGTTGATCGACAATAAACGTACATATAAATCAATCGATTAAAGCAACATTTATTTCAAAGTCATTGTCGAAAAAGAATGAACGGATATAAATTTTCGCCAAGCAATGTCAGAAAAGTAGAACTGTTAAAGTCAAATTGAAAATAGTATTTCTTTGCTTCATTATCTTGAAATTTGATTTAAAGGTGTAATTATACTATAATTTATTATATTCACTACCAAACTCGACGAAAGTTCTATTTTCGTGTCGTAACTTGTGCAATACTTCGAACAATAATTTCACGCGAGTTTAACATGTTTTGGGGCACATACTATCTTTTCATTTAGACCATCAGTCGAAACAGGAAGGCAAGGTCGCGCAAAAAGTACCGCCAAGGGCGCGCAGCTAACGTGACTTGTGTGTTGAACACAATTGATGAAGAGAAACTACATTTCTGCGTTTATTTTCACGCCATTTGCAAATAGATAAGATCCGTCAGTTTGCACTTGTATTATTTTTCCCTTCTCTTGAAGTCAAAGACTCGCATTTATAATTCGAACCAACTTGCAGGATAACATAAACCTTTTAAAGTCTTATCACTGCCTGGCAATTTAATAAAAAAAAAACACACTCACTTTTGAGTATCAAAAAAGCTTTTATGTGACCAAATCGAAAAGCTAATTTCAGCTTTCATCGACGATTGCTTCTCATTTCATTTGGTGCTATTATTTTTTGTTCGCTTACAAAATTTACCATTCTTTTACCATTTTTTTCTTTTGCCGTATAGAAAAAACGACTCAGTGGTTATATTCCTTTTTTGTTCTATTGAAATTCCTATTAAACGTGTGATTTTTTCTTGAACGATCCTTTTAACTTGTACTCTAGAACTTGTACTTATTCCATTTTCTTCATACATTTCTGTATACGCTTTAATTTCTAGGTGTTTCGTGATTCACAATGGGGTAAGTAGTACTCCAGTGAGAACAATACTAAGGGGCTGAATAATTAAAATTGTCTTCGTTAAATATTCTCTTAGCTGTTTTGCTATATGAGAAATATTCTATTGTATATTAATTTATAATAGCGTGGATACATGGGTTCTATGTGTGTTTATTTTGATTCGCCTTAGTTACTTTGATTACCATCTACATTAGCACTGATACGAAAAAGTAATGTTGGGTTCTGTATTTTACTTTTTTTAGACTCTATCTATATTACGGCCGCGAAGAATAAGTAATAATTTATTCAATGGCTTGATGTATTTATTGTTTTATTGCAGCTTTTTGTGGAAAATATTATGGCTATACTCAGATGAAAACATTTAAATGATAAATATAGCAAAAGCAATTTTTCAGTGAAGCTCTTGTGAATTTAATCTATAGCATAGTTCTAAAATTGATAAATTGCTTCGTATTAAAAAAAAAGTACTTAAATTGTTGAAATATAATTGCAATAAATTTTGCTTAATTTATCAAGTTAACAAAATAGTAATTTAAAATAATGAATATAACAAGTGTTTGTTTAATAATAACGTTTAATATAAACTATTATATACAATTGAAATAAATTATTCTTCGTCAACATTAATATGTGCAAATGAAAATGAATAACAATTTAATGACATGAATTGTAAATTTCATAAATTTAGTGATTAAATATTCAGTAAATTCATCATCCGTACGGCGAAATCAAATATACACATCGTACAAATCACATGAAAAATACATGTAGTTTATAGGTTTTTTCATCAATATATGATGGAAATGTCGAACTAACGTGGAAATTGTTATTGATCTGACTTTTATTTAATATATATACGTCATAAACATTAGGTGAATCGCATTACGAAGATTTTTTATAAATGTTCTTACACGAAATAGCTAAAATCAATAGTCACAAATTGAATTGAAATTTAAATCAATATTTATTCACTATAAAAATATATACAAAAAAGCCATTAAGTATAATGTAAAATCAATTGTTGAGTTATTTTATTTCAAATTGTTTAAAAAGCACTTGTAATCTTTCCAGAGATTTTCGTAATTATTTAGAAATATACAATTGTACAAACTTGGTTTAAATTGAAAATTTGAAATATCAATTTGAAAATGATGTTTAAATTATAATTCAAGAAACTCGTATTATTTAAAATTTTGCACTTTCTTCGTGTCAAAAATACATATTACAGAATGTAATTTAGTATAATATACGTTCATTATAAACTCATGTCTAATTACAACCGATACTCAGGTATAAGCTGAAATGTCAAATTACATGCATTGCTGAAATTGTCTTACTGCATATCAGAATCGGAAGTGAGAAATTGCATATCGTGTATTATTTAACTCGCAGAAATTATAAGAAGAAAAATAAGCACAAAATTAATGAGGTAAAAACATATCCCGTTTTAAAATGCAATTCTTAAGAATTCTCGCATTGAAAATGTATGTAATTGGAATTCATGAAATTCAACAGATAATTAGAAGTAGTAACGGTTTTTCACGCTTCTTTCAATTCTATTTATAGATTTGTTCATACAAAAGTTGATAATAAATATGACTTAGGGGTTTTTAGGATGGTAACCTTGTCCTACTCGCCCCCACATTGTACGTTTGAATAACACCTTTTACTATACAGTTTATCAACGTTAAATTGTGAAACTAGGAATATTATAGAACATCCGACGCGCTGCAAACCTTGTTACCCATTCGTGTTTTTCGCTCGTTATAGGATGAAACTTCCGGAATCTTATCGATTTGGATTCCGCACAAGCCAATGCCACGACAATGTCTTTTGCATTGAATGTCAAACAGTGCGTTCAATTTTGACAATACTCAAAATAAGTTTCGGGATGAAATAACGAGATTAATTTCAATTGACAAATAAATTTGCAAGTCAATTTGTCAACGATCAAATATTGTTGAGATTGTTGGAGACAAATAATTCATTTTGCTCCGATGAACGAATGAATTCTGTTATCGCTCATAAAACTGGTGAAGAGAAAAAAATTACAAGTGAGTTTGTCATTTGATATATGTATTGAGATATTGCAATAATTTGTTGACTCTGTTTACTGACACGTTTTCACTTTATAAACAAATTGAAAGATTTGGCACACAAAATCGGTGAACTTTTTGGAGCTAACATATTATCAATAAATATTTTCAATAATTACTTTTTTAATATTCATAAATAAGTACATTTGGATTTTTTCTATACATTTATTTTCAATTTTTCACTATAAAAAGAAGTGTTTTATTTTAAAACACTTAGACGTTTTATCCAATGTTAAAAAGATAGGTTAACACTTAAAACACTTCCAAATGTTTTAAAAACTGCTACAAAAACGTTTAAATTAAAACATTTGTTTTTGCTGTGTTGTGCAAATAAAATGCCAAATTGTAGATTAAAAAATGTTGAATGGAATTTAAATCTTTAATAAGAAAGGAACATGATTTGAATTTAACTTGGCAATTATTTCTAACAAATTCTTTACTATATTTGTTGAAAAAGTCAAGTAGACATCAACATGGACTTTTCTAAGGCGTTCGACAAAGTTGTTCATTCCATCTTGATCGAAAAACTTGAGTGTTATGACTTATCTGGTCCCTTACTTGAATAGCTGGAATCGCATTTGCTCGAGCGTACTCAATATGTTCAGTTATTAGGCAATCGTTTCTCAACGGTTAGAATATCTTTTGGTGTACCTCAGGGTTCACACCTATATAAGACCTTGTTTATTTAATATCGTTTTTTACGATATATGTGAATATTTTTTATCGCCAATTAAAACAAGTATATCAATTAATCAAGTGATGCAAGTCAATATAATTTCGGACATAACAAAATAAGTAATATTAAAAGACATTATTCTTTTATGTAACAAAATGACGCAGTATATTAAATATTATGATAAATTATATTATATAATGTAATAATAATATTTTGTAAAATAAATACATAATAAAGACATTTTCACTTGTCTGATAAAATTATTTCTGCTTAAAATATGAATGTCCTGAAATTTTCGACTTGGTATAATATAATGGTAATATTGTTGTAAAAAGAATATTTTACTTATATATTATGTCATTAAATTATCTCTCCGACGAAACGCTCATTACTTATTATTTTAAATTACATCATTTGCAATTTTGTATAATAAGACAATTTCATCCATAATGTGAGTTGAAGCATTACTTCTTGCGTACGTATTATATTATGTTTAATTTGCAAACATATTCTGCATCATATTCAAATACGATAATAACTTGTTTCGCATTTGCATAATATAATAGTACTAAGTCAAATAATACTTGCTATCTTCTTAATAACTAAACAAAATAAAATATACAAAAAAAAGATCAAAATGCGTTCTGACAATTTAACTAAAAATCATTAAAGAGTTAATTTCATCGAATAACTTGCGTAAGATGTACATATATTTTGGAGTGGATATTTGGTCGGGGGTTTGTTTAGGAGTTACATAATTTTAATGAGACGTTTCATGGTACGGCGAGGCCATTTAATTAGACTCGTCAGTGCAAACGTGTTACGGTTGAAAAATAAACATTTGTCGCTGACATTATTACATTTCTACATTAATTAATTTCGTTTTCGGATTGTGTTTTTGCACAGTCCCTTCGGTTACACAACAAAGGGATATACGTAATTGTAATTACAATTCTCACTGACGTAAACTCTCTTTTTTATATTTAACTCTCGATTAACATATTTCACTGACGTGAAATATGTTAATCGAGCAATGACGAAAAGCACTGGAAACAGATAACGCTTTGGTCCGCGAGATTAACCGTGAAATCGCGTCAAATGTTGAATGACATGAAATTTCTGAGTTTTGTATATTTCCTATAATGCAATGGCCGTTTTGATTTTTTTTTCATTTTAATTTTCGATTTTTTTGTATGTAAATAATCTAAAAAAGGATACTGTGTTGTTTAAGTAATAGGATTTGCTGAAAATAGTAAAAAAGTTGTGTTTGATGAACGAATAATTATTTATTTCAATGTTCAAAGAACAGTTGATATATGTTGTCGGGGGATTCGTTCAGCAGCGAAGTTCTGACAAGAGCCGCGGGAAAAAAGCGACCACTTTAAAGGGAAACAAAGCAGCGTACGTCAAATATTTGTTGACGTGTCGTTAAATAGATAGACATGATTAATTGTTACATTACGACAAATTGAAAAACTGTTTGCGTTAATGTCATCAGCGAGTTGTTGAAAAAACAATTTTAATCATCGAGTATATACACAAAAAAAATCTAGCTAAGATTGGCAGAATTTTCTTGTAAAAACATCAATGTTCCTGTCATATTAAATTTGCAGCATGTTCTAAAAGCTTTTGCTAGAATTTCATGCAAGCATTGCCAAATAAATGAACAGCTAATACTGTCCGAATTTGACAGGCCTTAACTGTCTAAACGGACACTGAAAGTTATTCTATAGTATCTTCTACAATATGATATAATAATCAGAGGATATAAGTGGATATATTGTAATCACTGAAGAAACAATTGCTTTAACTGTTACAATAATCTTCAATGATTATCATGTATCCACCTATATCTCGTGATTATTATATCATATTGTAAAAATTACTATAAAATTGCTTTCAGTGAACAATTAATCTGCTTGTTATATTGAGAATATAAAATGAAAAGGTTATTGGAAAGTCTGCATTATTTTTAAAAAAACTTGATTCGTAAATCGAAAAAATGCATTAAATGAATCGTATTTTTGGGTTTTCTATCGTGTTTTTGGGCGACATTTTACTTCAAGCATTAATTGAAAATCTAGCGGAAACCCCATAAAAATTTATATTGACGTTGCTTGACAGATTTCGTTATTATTACATGAAGGTTCATGCAATTACGGCAAGATTGTGATTGCCTTTCAAATATGGCAATAACTGCTAGAATTTCTGGCATCGATTGCTATATTTTTTTTACGTATATAATGTATTTATGCGATGAAAATGTACAGCACTTTTTACTTTGTTTTTACTTAAATGAATGAAGATTTCAAAATAAACATATAAGCTTTAAGTATGACTGAAATTTAATTATCTTAAATAAATAAATTGTTCTTCTTTGCAGTTCTTTAAAAACAGCAGTTTTTCTTTAAATGATTTTAATTACGAAAAAAATCTCGAATTACACGTATATCTTGAGAATAATAATTTTTGCACAATATTTTGCATACTTTCTATTATCGCTGGTTTACATTTTCATCTATCTTAAGGTTTTATTTACGTTACTTTAATTTTAATTATAAAATTTTCTCGAATGTAAATATCGAAGAAATTTTCGAAGTGAAAATAAATAAAAAAAATTACGGTATAGTTCCAATCCAATTCAATTTCACTGCAAGCAAAATTAAAAAAAGTGATGATTTCCACTTATTTATTACAAACTTGTCGTTATTTTATTTAAAGACAAATTTATTTTAAAAAGTTTATATATGATGAGTTTAAATAATATTTATGTAAATATTTTATTTTTATCTATTTTATGAAATAATTATATCGAAAAATTCCTTTGACACGTAATCATAAATTTTCTTAATAAATGTTAGTATGAAATATGAAATATAAGAAAACGTCAGATACATATTTCTTAAATTACAGGTTACCTACGCGAAAAAAAATATTTATAATTTAGAGGAAAATATATAACTGAGATAAAACTGAAAAATAGTAAAATCATTTAATATATAATATTAAACAAATGTCCTATGAAATTTTTTCATTACTTGGAATAATTATGTTATTATTATTCTATAAAAAATAAAAAGTTTATTGCATTTCTGACTTATTTTTACATTCGTTGTATGCGTTTTATAGCGAATTACCTAATATATTTTTCACTGTATAATACGAACGATTTACATCATCGTAAATAGGAATAACCTTATAAAGTAAATTTTATAAATCGAATTTTCCAATTTGGGGAAAATACGTGCAATGAGCAAATTGAACATAAGTATATATATTCGAGAAAGTTTATCGTTAAAATTATAAGATTTCATTTTTATGGATGCTTTTGTCTTTGATTTCCACAATTTCCAAAGATACTAAAAACGATCTAAAACATTTTTATGCGTAATTCACCAGAAAATGACCTCTGATCATCGTCTTGAGATGACACGATTTCACTTTATTCAAATATCATGCACATTGCACGTGAAAATATCTGTACAATTTTCACATTTCGATGTTATTTGAATATGTTTAACTGATTTTGTAATTGAATTAGTTACTTTTGCACGTGATGTCAGCAACATCGCGACGATGTTGGTGTTCATCAACTCGTAAACATTCGACTTCTCGACAGACAAAATCTTTCTTCTAATTAAAATAAAATTATTATAAATTACAAATTTCAAATATATTTATTAACAACATATTTTTACATTTTTAAGCATTTATTCTTGTGAAATATTTTTCTCGATTTTATTCTATTTCTTCTGTTCTCGACTTTCAATTACTATAGAAACTGATTGAATTAAGTTAAAAAAATATTTAAAACTGAAAAAAGTTAAAAAATATTTAGATACCAGCTGAAGCCCCGGCTTCGCCTGAGCGAAGACCCTGTAATCCCTTCCCTATGGCCGTGTATGAGTCCTGACTAAATCCCTAGTTCCACCTGAGATACTTCTATGGACCCTCTATGGGCTCTCAATGGACGCCCTACGACCCCCCCTCCTATTACGCCTATGATCTGCCTATGATTTCCTTATGACATCCCTATAACACTTTCCCACTCCCCTCCTCGAAGTGACGAAGCTATGACATAAAATTTTTTTTTTCTAAACCTCAAATGTATATATCGCAAATGTATATAGCCAATGACAATCTGTAGTATTAACACTGTATATCCTTTAATTTTCAAGTAAATTGGCCCTATAAAATTTGCGTGATGAGGTAACAGACAAACAGACAGACAAACAGACAAACATAGATTAAAATTTATATATTAGTAGGCCATTTAATCTTCTAAGAATCATGCGAAATTTAGAAACATGCTGATTCTGTACGTATTGTAAAATAGTGAGAGATATTTCAGCGACATAAATTTCAATTCCGGACTTGGCGTTACCAATTTTAGCATTTCGCATCATTTTGTCGTGAATAAAATAATGGTTATTATCGCATTTAGTTTATTGCCTATAAAATTGGTATTTCTAAAAGCAATATTAAGATTTTGTGTACTTTGGTCTTTTACAATTATAATTTAACACATTTTTCATACGAAAATATATATATGTTTGTTGAAATAATTTAGAATTAAATTATTTTTTGTTTCAACTAGTAGCAATTTTTACAATAGAAATAAATGTATGTTCTAAAATGAAAGAGCACAAAAAGTGCATTCAGTGTTTTTGAGCTGAAATACATTATGATTTCTCTTTGGGATGACTAATGTTTCGTGTAGCTAAAAGAACAAGAAAGATTTCATAATAGTAAATCACAATACATTTTTCTACACATTTATCATACAAAATCAAATTAATTTCATTAAAAATTCATTTTAAACCATATTTTAACTATTCAAAATATAATATTTTTGTGCAAAATTAAATATTTAATTAATATTTCTTAATAAGACGAAAGATTAAATTACGACTTTCAGCTTTTGGTAAAATGAAACTTCACTTCTGTTATATTTTGCTAAATTTCACATTGCCGTATCATTATAAGTTAAAAGAGTGACTTGTGCTCAGATATTGTTTCATGTAAATATAATAACAATTCGTAAATTACATTAACATTAAACTTAAAGTTTAATCAAATGTTCTAAGAATTAATTAATTCAATTAGAAAATTCTACGTTTTTCGAAAACATATTATTTTTTTTGTATAAACATCGTAAGCATTATTTAGATTGTTTATTTTATCAATGAATTAATTACATTTCATTTGCAATGTTCATTCAAACATAAATCTAACTTATAATCCATCTTTGTTAACAACAATTTATTATAACCATCTATGCATTAATGATTCTTGAACGAATAGCGATGGATATTGATTTGAAATCACTCAACTTGAGGAGTTATTGAACGTCAAATGTCGTTACTTATAGTAGCACCGGCGTTTCTGCTAATTTTGCACATATAAATAATACACGAGTTAAAATGATACGTCAGTAAGAAATCATTAATATCTATTGATTTCTGCTGAGTTTGATCTGTATTAAGTCAACTATCCAATACACATAATGAATTATTATTCGTGTTAGCACAAAATGTTTGACAATAAATTGCACCTGTATCGCTAATTGGATCAAAAATAGAAATTCGCATTACTATGTGTGATCACATTATGAACTAATTAACTTTATATGATTATGAAACATATAATTTTATTATTTTTCCTTTCTTTCTTTCTTTCTTTTTTAATCAGAATTGGCGATGATATTGAGGTAACCGATATTGTATTTTCAATAACGCATCCATGCACAGTCCGCGAACAAGCGTGATTTGTATGCATTTTTGAAATATCTTTTTCATTCGTGGCATTATTCGCATTAAAACACCCATATTTGGTTCTATTAATACGTATTATTAATGCACGAAGTTATGAACGCATCAATATTGGTATGAAAATAACCGTGATTGCTATATATATGTATAGATAATAAAAACATGACTTTTTATATGTATTTTACTTATTATTACTATACTTATTATTACTATATATGTAATTACTTTCACAGAAGAAAAAAAAAAAAGACTGAAAATATAATATCCATATATAAAGATGGGCATACAAAATGGAACGATACTCTGTCAATTGTTCATAGAAAAAAGGAAGGAATAAATATTTGTGAAAAATTATCCAACTGATGTGACGTTTCTTTGGTATTTTTCGGTGTGTGGATATGAGAAATGTGTTATGCAAATTTTGTATTTTGCAAAGTGCTTATCTATCTTTGTCATCAACGTTACGTTCAATTTGCTGATGTTAAAAATTGAAAGTCTTCTGATTCTCTTGCTTGTGCCTTCGCTATTCACCCCTAACGGATGTCCTAGATACAGGGTCACAATTTACTATTTGTACTTGGCAACGACACTGAGCTGCTTGTGATATTAATTTTCATTTCCATATCAAACTAGCAAAATTTTTCGCATTATTCCGACCGGGGGGAAAAACTTTCACTTGTTCCTCGTGTCGCCACGCTCTTACACAGATTAAACAGATTTTACTTTCATTATTCATTATCTAAAATTATCACTTTATAAATAATAATAAAATAATCGATAGACCCGCAAATTAATAAATTATATATTCTCGAGTTTAAGATTTTGCAAAGAAACTTTAGATTGAGTGTATGAAAAAAAATGTGGATAACATCTTTGAAATAAACCAACAAAAAAGGAGAAGGAAATTTATGTTTGTTTCCCTGTGTGTGACAAAAATCGATAATTCGTATGCAAAATAGGCAATGACGATTTTAATTAAGGTTGGCTTCCTTCACTTGGATGAATAACGTTTCATTTTCCTTGACATAAGTGCACATACCACGCGTCGCTGTTTGAACAAGGGATTTACTACTTAAACCTTTACTCTATAACACGAGGGATTCGGTTCATAATCTCACGACGTTTTAAATAGTAGTTACACGTAATAAACGAGTCAAGTATGCCATCAAATATGTCACAAGTGACGTTGTGACATTGAAAATTTTTACGCTATTTTAATTAAAAACCTTTCAGAGTCACTACTTGGAAAATATTTAGAATTGCTAATTTGAACAGAAAGAAGTACTAAATCCACGGAAAATAAGAAGAACTTGTGTTTTAATTTTTCACTCGTTGTAATGTGCATTAACGTTTTGAAATAAGTATAAAATATCTGCGCAAATTAATCCATCTCAAAGTTAGAAATAAATTTTCATTCTTAAAATATGTAAATCATAAAAATAGTAATATAATATAATTAATCGTAAATTATTTTGTTTGAAAAATGTTCACTCCAGGGCACAGAAACTAAAATTTCCATTTAGTTTCAACTTTTGTGCTTCTTTGAGACAGAACAATATCCTCCTCCTTACTGTGTCATCTCAACCACATTTCCAAAGTGTTCACAGAATATTGCCCTTTATTTCGCCAGCAGAAATTTAACACACCAGTTCCGTACACTGAGCCAAAAATCACAGCAAATTTTACTGTTAATAACAGGGCGACAGAGACGCTTGACCTAAATGACAAATTTTCCTGTTAAAAACAGTACAATTTAGTATTGAAACGTAGATTTATTACACTCAGGGAAATTTGAGAGGAATTTTTACTAAAGAACGTTGTAATCTGAGAACACATAGAAAAAGGCGCAAATTTTACTGCGTATTATACCAATTTTTACTATGTATACGTAATAAAAATTGATATTAAAGTTTTATGAAATAAATATTATTCTAATGTGCTAAATATCAAATTTTATTTATTTATTTATTTATATTAAAAAAATATCTAAATATCAAATTTTACTACGTATAGCAGTAAAATTTGCTCCTCTTCCCGTACGGAAAAAATATAAGTCAAAATATATGTTAAAATATATAACTTTTTGCCGCTAAAATATATTTAAAAATATATTTTTGCATATATTTTACAAATATATTTTTACTTATATTTTTACAAATATATATAAGAAATATATTTGAAATATATATTAAATATATAACTTTTTGCCGAAAATATATGCGCACATATTCACATATATTTTTGCATATATTTCGAAATATATTTTCTTCCGTTAGGGTTTTCAATGTGGTCTCAGATTAGTACGTTCTTTAGCAAAAATTCATAAAAAATTAGTAAATATTCCTCTCATATTTCCCTCAGTGTACATGTATATCGCAAATTTTTGCGATTTTAAGATTAAATTTTACCGTTTTTAATAGGAAAATGTTTTATTTAGGTCGGGCGTCTGTGCCGCCCTGTTGTTAACAGCGCAATTTTCTATGATGTTTGGCTCAATGTCAATGAGGTCATGAGTCGGTGGTATATGGATAATATGGATCCAAACAAAATTTCTCTCTCTCTCTCTCTCTCTCTGTATATATATAAATTATGAAATTCAATGGCTATAACTGTAATAAAAATATATACGTTTAGACGAAATGACTGTTTCATGAATTGTACGCATGATTGATTAGCAAAGAAAGTAAGCTCGGTTTAAAAACTAATGATAATTAAATATAGGAAAATAATACAAATCATTATAGACAATTCACTTTGTTTTTCAATGAACATGAACGTGCAATGGAAAGAAAGTTTTACTTGCACTTTTATTATTTGGTATTGTTTTCTACTGAACAGAAGAAGAACTCATTAAAGCATAAAAAGTGATAATTGATATTCTGATACTGAACAAAAAAAGAGCATTGATCAATGCACGAGATATTTCTGACAAGTTCAAAATATTCATGCTCAAATTGTTGCGAGCTTTAGTTGACGGAACAACGCTAAACACATGTACATATGTAACATGAAAAAGCAGTGATTATTTCATCCGAATGTTGAAAATGAATGCGGATTTACGTTTTAAGCTTATATATATACTTTGTTGACGACAAATAAACGTGAGTTTGTGAATGCAAATTATAAACGACTAAAAATGATTATTTTTAACTTTATTTTGTAATTATGCCAGGGCGTTATCTCGTGTTCTAATTAAGCAAAAGGATCTTGTCTGTGATAATTCATGATTAACTCTTGCTTTTTATAATTAGTTTTGACAATGAAAAAAATATGAAAATGTATAAATAATTGTTATTTATAGTTAAATATTTCTCAAATATTTTGCATTTTATAAATTATAAAATAAATATTGTTTCTATATGTCATATTTTTTATTAATTAAGACGCAGATTTAGACAACTTTTCCATTGAGTTATATTACAAAATATTGAACGTTATAGAAATTCACATTTTATTATTTTGCATAATCTTCGAATAATTAGTATCATTTTTGCAAAAACCTATTTATATTAACTTAAGATGACTTTCAATTATTTTCATATTTTTTTTCATATTCATTTTCACTAACAATTGAAAGAAAGTAATAAGTGCTACTCATTTCTTAATTATCCCATTTTATATTTTTTAAATTACAAAAATTAAATTATGAATAATTTTATGGAACTTATAAAATGTGAAATAATTCAAAAAATTATTAACGAAATCATCATTTTCATTTTTTAGTCATTTTTTTATATATCGTAAAATTTTATTAAGCTGTTCGGACTGAAGTTCAGTTTAGAAACATTCGTTCGCTTAAAATGTTTAAGGTTGACTTTGCGTTTGTTATTTATTATTAAATGTTTCAGTGCATTTTACGGTGAAATACAACTCTTTTTTTATTAGTAAACGCAGAGTACGAAGAAACACTAAAAACACTTATGTTGTATTCGTAACAAATATTGATTGAAACTGCGGTTCTATATTTTGTAGACAAACACATTTCGCTCCATTTTTAAACATACAACAATTGGAAAGTCTGTTACAAAAATTGCTAGTGAACTCAAACGAATTTCACTACAGTGGAGCAGATTACTGATGTTCAAATATTCACGCTACCGAAAAAGCTAGCGTGAATATTTTCGTGCAACAAATTTTCAAACCAAATTTTCAACAAAGCTTATTACGAATAATAGTGGTTCGCAATATTCTCCATTTAGAAATTATGACTTCCAATTGATTGATTATTATTACTGGCAATTAGTTTTTATTTATTAAATCAAAATGATTTATTCTTTTATACAAAAAATAAATATTTAAGTCATTTAAATAAAATAATCTAAGTAAAATTAATATCTAAAAACATTACATTAAAATTACATTAAAAAATGAAAGATTTACATTTAATTTAAACTTCTATTTTTTAATTTCCTTTTTTTTATACTAATTCAGAATCCGTATTTAGTTTAATGCAGAATTTTTTCCAAGATGTTTGTCTGGATTTGTGTCATTTTCAGTAAATGTATTATCAAATTCAGCCGAAATAAATGTATTTATAAAAAATAACTTTGTAATACCCTAACCCATTTCAGAAGTTTTCTAATTCTATAAGTGTTATTGGTTATCGATCCAATATTACCATTTTTACTATTATTAACAAAATAGTAATTAGATTAATGTATATTTAAGAAACATAGAATAAAACCAAAGCTTTCTCAAAGGTAAATATAATTATTTTTCCTCGAATTTTTATAACTAAATTTGAATTCCTTGAATTGTTTTAAATTATATTTGAATTCATTAAATTGTTTTGAAGTTTGATTAAATGACTTATATTTTATATTGTTACAAAACTTTGATTTGATTTCGATATGGTGAGACTTGTTCGATCAGACAAAACTTTATATACTATTTCATTAATATTCACGAACTTAGGTGCAATAAGAATATCATATGGTTATTAATTTGATCAAACCGGGTAAATCCGATCAGAAAAAGCCATTTCGCTTAGACTTCAATAAAACACGTTATTATCGTAATCACGAACATATTTCGTAGCAAGCGATTTGCACGTAAGAAATGCAGTCAACATAAAATTCACAGTAATGGCAATAAAAAGTGGAGAACAAAAAGCGAACGAATGAGATTTATACGAACATCATTTCATTCATAAAAGTGAACATATTCGAATAAATTAAGTGTCGATTTACTTTGCAATGGGCGTGGGAGGCTGGAAGAAATGCGATTATCATGTTGACGTTGTAATGATTATATCCATTGTGATAAACATCGTGGAAAAATTAATTACAAAATACACGAGACTCTGTTTATTTCTGGCCTGATTATTATTTATTATTATGATTTTGCTGTGTTAGAACATTTAAATCAGCAATTTCGCGCGAGATTAAAAATAGAGATTAATATGAGTTAATTGTAATGCAATTTGGATGTAAAAAATGCGCCGTGAAACATTTGAACTTCCGATGTTCAATAATGCAACGACTAACGAAGTTAAGTTATATTCATTTTTTATTCCACGAATTAATAAGTGGAGTAAGTGTCTTAATTGGTGCGAACAAATTGAACATATGCGCGAGTGGAGTACACATTTACACTGTCACATTATTCATTTTGACAGAAAACTCGGCGACATTTCTATGATGCTTCGTGACGGTCTCAATTTAGCAACAGTTTTTTTTTAAGAATATTTATGTTCAAACAAATTGCATTATGATCATAATTCATCGATTTTTGCATAATTTTAGTTTTTGAAAAAATGAAAGTTTAATAAATTTAATTTATATTTTATAAATGTATAAAAAATATATAAAATAAATACAAAAATAAATAAATAAAATAAATACAAAAAATTATAAATAATAATTAAAAAAAAAAATAAAAAATTTAATATATTTAAATTTTACGCTTCTAAATATTGTTAAAGGTTTTATTTCTAAGATTTGATACAATTTTACATTTTAAAGCATTTAAATTTTCATCATGAATACAAATATTTTTAAGAAATATTATTTGAAACCATTCAAACAACTGTAGAGAATCTTCATAGTTATTGAATAAATGTGAAAACTAAAACTTTTTTTAAAAAATGGCACGGAAATCAAAATT
Organism: Gryon sp. ZL-2020; assembly: GCA_022817425.1. Classification (NCBI taxonomy): domain Eukaryota; kingdom Metazoa; phylum Arthropoda; class Insecta; order Hymenoptera; family Scelionidae; genus Gryon; species Gryon sp. ZL-2020. Next base: position 9,869 of record JABFPJ010000932.1, on the reverse strand, counting down.
AAATTTGTTTATAAATAAATATTTTTTTAAAGGAATAGAAATTTAAAAACAAGTGAAAATGGCAATAAACGTGAAATCTTGTTTATTGCGTTTATTTATTTTGTATCAATCTATCAATTACTTAAACATCTGCTATATGATAAACCGGATTCAAAGGAAGCAATAATTTATTGTAAATTTATAAATTTAATAAATAAATATATAAATATATAATACAATAAAGTTAATATATAGTATATACAAAGTCAATTGTAAGTATGAACATGAAAAAACGCAAAATATTTATTATATTTATTGTTATTTTAAATTATTATTGATTACAGGAATATCGTTCAATTTCATTGCAATGTGAACAATTATTCGGATTTTTCACAAAATGAAAAAGATTTCAACTTCAAATTTGGATGCTTTTTTTCATCATTACAGAGCACAATAAGACAAAAGGCATACAAAATTAGAGAGTTGAACGTTGAATGGCTTAAATTAAAGAAAACTCGTGTAGAAGGTTAATATTCTTATAGTTATGCAAAATAAAATATAAAAGAACAAGTGTAATTAAGCGGAAGTTAAACGAGACGAGAGCAGTGCTAGAATTAGCCTAACAGTTTACATTTTATTTTTAAGTCTTAAAAACTCTTGATATTTTGTATCAAACTTTATTACTTAATTATTCAGTCTAAAATCGTGAACATTTTGTTGATCCAAAACAACATATTTCAATAATAATTCGTTTTAATTAGACTTCTCTTAACATTTTATTTGTTTGATTTTATTAAATTATCGAGTCAAATTTTCAAATTAATGAAATAAAATCAACAAACGTGTTTTTCTGTTTTGCGTGTACTAACTGAAATAATATTTATCGTATTCCAAAATTATGCTTATAGTAAAGTAAATTCCTCAATTAATTTGCACAGTTGTTTCAACTGCGACTTCTATTTCGCTATTTATATTTTATGATTTCTATCAGCAAGTTTCCTGTTTAAACTTAGTACTAGCAAGATTTCAGTGCAAAGTCAAATTTACAGAACGAATATGAGCATTCTCTATAATACACTGTTATTCAAGCTGAATTTCAAAGTTTCGTTAATACATGTCAATTTAGTTATTCAGGAATAAGAAATTATTGATGATTGATCATATTTTATTAATTGATAACACATTGATTCTAAGGAATCTTATTAATGAAAAAAATTGTTTCTAAAAATGTAATAAAATCCGCGTAGTTTTATATTGTAAATACGTTGCTAAGTTTGTATTCGATATTCGCCAACTTTTTTCTTTTCGTCTTTTCTCTTTCTCTCACTCTACTTTTTTTTATTCGTCGAAAAGGTAATTAACGAAGAGTATATAAAGACAGCTTGCTAGTTTCAATATTGGTATAACAATTTTATAAATATGTTCAGGAGAAGTCAAGCACTTTGAAATATGTAGTTGTTCAAATGTCTTTAACAATTTCACCTGCAAGACAGTTTCTACCGACGAGCTATAGACTTTCCCACTTTTTGTGTCACTTGTTGGCAAATGTATACTGAGAAAAATGCCAACGAAGAAACTCAAATTGTTAATTTAACAATCCAGATTGTAAAGTCTCGATTACTAATTCAACAACCACTGCTACTGGATATAATACAAAAAAGTTGATTTCTAATTTAATTTATAATTTGATAAAATCAATAAACGATTCAGCAAAGAATCTACGTATAAGTTGAACATTCGATTGCAAACAAGTATGAAATAATAAAAACAATGTAACTCAATTAATTATTTACGTAATTTAATTACGTAAGAGTAATTGCATTACGTGAAATTGCCGATTGAACAATGTGCGGATAAAATTAATAAAATAATGCAATTATAGTTTCATTTTCAATTTACTCTAATATTTATCAACCTTTCCGAGCGCAGATAGGATATTTCCACTGAATTAATTAATTGTTTAAAGTGCAGTTCGACTAATCATCAAAAGTTGATTTTACAAACATATTTAATAACTTTCAGAGTAATCCCCGACCTTTCTGAGAAGTTTACTGAAATATTATGCAGTATGCATAATATTTCCAAAAAAAAAGTTTCCAAAACAAAAAAAAAAACAAAAAAATTAATAAACTGACTTTTTTGTTGGAATCCGAATAACTCCAGTCAACGAATCCATTTTGACAACTGACACACGATTTTTTAACAAGCTTTTAACGCAAAATATTTAGTCATATTTTCCAATTATCGCTTCAGAATATAAGTTCACTTTTGATATTCCACACTGTAAAATATTGGCAGTCTGTCGGCGCAATGATCAAACTTTAAATGCGAAAAAGCTTTCATACATAAATCGTATTCTTCAAAAAAAGAAAAAAAAAGAGATATTGTTCAATCTTGTTCAAGCCTTGATTCATAATTATTGTCCAGAGAAAAGTTTGTTCACATTTTCATCAGACGGATTCATATTTTCATGATAAAGTTTCTGTAGGTGATGGCGTGGGTTTCAATTTGAGTTATTGGCTTAACTTATGTATTTTATTATTTTAAATGTCAGTGGAAAGATATGAAATATACTAATGAATGTAATGTTTTAAGAGTATTAAAATATTTTTTATTGTTTTATTAATATTGTTTTTTAGTGCAGAATGATTATACGAAAATATATATATGCCATATAACTTTTGTTGTAAATTCAAAATATTTTTAGCGGCAAATGTTTATTAAGAAAAATAAATACATTAAATACAAAATTAAATACATTTAAATTCAATCTTAACTATATTTCTGATTATTACTTTATTCTTTCATATGTAAAAATATTTTTGTATTTATTTTACGATATATTACCGAAAATATATGTGCATAACTTTTACATTTATATTTTTGCATATATTCCAAAATATAGTTTTTCCCTTATGGATAATGGATAATTCGAACTTTTTAATGATGAAATTAATGATACAACACGTAAAAAGAGATAATTTTGAAACTAGTCCAAATTACGTAGCTCAAAATCCTTAAATTAATATTAAGAACATTAATATTAATTAATATTAAGAACATTAATATTAATTAATATTAAGAACATTGATATTAATTAATATTAATTAAATTTAGTCAAAAATATTTGAAAAAGTTAATATTCCTTAAGTATACTTCATTTAAAGTTTCGAATAAATTAATACATCATGTATACATGAAGTTGCTTTCGATCACCTAGTTTATGTTCTATCATTCATATATTCGTACACTACAAATCATTTAATAATCAATAATACAATTACAGTATCTAATTTTGAATCAGGAAATGAATGTGAAACGTGATGCTAACTTTCTTATATCATTAAAACATTCTGAAATTACATTTATACAAATAAATTAAACAGAATTTGCTTCAACAATGATTACATAAAATGGAAAATCGAAAATCTAAATATTCATTTCACTTACTGAAGTAGATTATAATTTTTTTCTTGTACAAGTCATTGCGTTCGATTTTTTTTACTTTGATGTCAACGATGATTTTTTGATATTCAAACGTCAAATCAAGATTTTACGTACAATTGATTTTTCGTCTATTCTTGGGGGAACGTATACTTTCGGAAATTGTGGTAAAGCTTCTAGGTATCTTCATTTTTTGGAGCAATAAGAATAGAAACCGATCGGAAATTCAATATTCTGTCGAGCAGTGAAAAATCGAATAATATATATTTACCGAGTACAATTTCAAATAAGGTCCTTAATTTTAGGAATCCTATTTTTATCTCAAAATTGCCTTGACTATAATGAAATGCAAGTCATAAACTTTTCCGTCTTGTCTATTATTGTAAATTTGTTTCTTATAAATAATATCACAAAATAAAATTAAGTAAACTTATAGTACGCAAATATATTTTTTATTAATACAAAAATAAATAAATTGCCAAATAATGATCGAAAAAAACTTAATGAATGTTATGTCAAGTAGTAAAAGCACTTAAATACGAATAATTGATCATCTAAAATAATTACTGAACGCAAAAGAGCTTTCTAAATAATCTGAATTACTTGAAAGAACAGTAATGAAACTGAGTACAGTAATTATGTATGTTTATTGCTAAAAATAAGTATGTACGTACAAAAGTTAATGACAGAGTATCGTAATTGACCTACGATTATGTAGATGAAAGAATTGTGAGATATGGGAAATATTATAAAATATCTTTGTATACATTTCTTAATAAATATTTATTTTTATAATTTTAATTATGTTTGAGTTTATAGTGAAATTTAATTAATTTTTGCACGTTGATATTGTGTCAAAAACCAATTTATATTAATAAATACATAATATATGTTCAAAAACAAACAAGTTATTGCAATGAGACTTAATTAAATGTTGATTAAATGTATCATTTTTATATAAAAAAAAGTAACATAAAATTGGAAGAAAAAAGTATAATGATTGTATTTTTTGATATTTACAAGACGTTACTTATGTCTAATAATGGTAAAGAAAAATTTACGGAAACGTGGAAGCATTATATTATCATAAAGAATGAAATATTGCATTATAAAGATATCGCGCTTAAATCAATGTTATAACTCATATTCAATTTGGAAACTGCGATTTTATACCCTATCTATTTTGATCCCAACAATCTTTTTCAACTACGAAAAAGTAGATAAATTTTAAACAATTTTTGACTTATACATGTGAAGACAATTTGTTTTCAAAATAATCTCAAAAATAACACAGTAATGGAATTTTTTGTTGAAATTTTAAGTTAAATCTTTTTAGCAAGTTTGGGTTTGCATTTTTCAATGTTTTTCAATGTAAATGTTTGTAACAACGTAAAAATTGAATAAATACAATAACCTACTTAGATTGTACAAAAACAAACAAAGAAGGATGAAAATAATCGTTCAAATTTGAAAAATAAAAATAAAATATAAAAACAAAAATAAAATAAAAAAGTAACCCTATTCCCACTGTTGTATCATTGTATCATAGCTGTGATAGTACAACATAAACAACCACGGCCAATCAACTCCTCTTAGCACCAAGAATAATCAAACACAGTTTGTTTATCAGCATTGTGCGTCGGAGAGCGATTCGTAAACAACAGCATAAAATTAAAGTTACTGCGAAAACTAATCTCACATGGCTACTCAAAACACATTTATTATAAACTCACTTTTCTCTCATCTTTTTCACTTATACAAACAAGAAAAAAAAAGCTTTCTTTCTTATAACCCAATCAAAATATTTCGCATTTGAAATGCAATATAATCAAAACCGCACATTTTCCACAAGAACAATCAATTTCTTTCGACTTAATTTTGCACAATAATAACAACGGCTTTCTTTTTTCGCCTGCATCAGATTGAAATAAAATGTCGATTTTCTATCCCGCTTGTTTGCTTTCACCAGGAAATGAGCGCATTTTTTTAAATCTTATAACACAAACAAAAACCTAAAACTGCGGAATATTTCTTCAACATTTCTATCTGAAATCTTCCCCTTTTTACGGTCTTCAATTAACGGTATTCACGCAAATTACTTCGAAATCACGACACTCGGTAAGATCGTATTAATCGTACCGTGGCTAAGCAGCACCGTCGCTTGTTCCAATTTGCATCATCACTAAGGAGAACAAAAAAAATCTCCTAAAGCTGTTATGCATCATCGAATCTACAATGCTTCTGTATTGATGATGTTGAATGGGTTCGCATTATATATGATATGGGCTGACATTAATACGCGCGAATTTGCTTGAAAGCTGCGGTACATTTGCACACCATCAATCCGTATTGTCTTGATCTACAAATTCATATTGCAGTTTCAAAGTTATTGACTATCCCAATAATAACATGTTGTCACATTTAGTTCGATCGACGTTAGATATCACGTAATATTGAAACCCAAAAAGGGCCATGCAAGTCGTTAAAGGGGCATTTGCAAGATCATGCATCGTCAATTGAGGCGCTGCAAACAAAAGCATCGGCGGTATTATTTATGAAATGAAATGGGGGGATGAGTAGAACGTTGGTCTCAATGTTTGGACGAAATGAATTGGAAATAAGTCCGGCGGCTGACGCTTTTTTCTACTAAAAGGGGAGGGAAAACCTCAATTTGGGATCATCTTCGTTCCCCTTTGGAAACTGGATATAGATTTCACCGAAAAAACTACTCAAAGTCAAATTCCCCCCACAAAATTTGGGTGTCCCATATTCGACGCACCACTCGATCAAAAGCAAACCTAACGTAGATGTGAATTAATGCTTGATTTATAATCCTCCCTGGTGTGCTTCGAAGAAATTGATTCTTCGGGGATTTTTTTTCTCTCGTAGACCTTTTATTCAATACTATTTCATTTAATTTAATTGATTTTAGGATGTACAATTGCCTCACTTACACTGACAGAAAGTTGTCTTGAAAAGGTACGATTACTGAATAAAGTTATTCCATTGACTCAGAGAGATTTGCATTGTGACAAAGTACAATGTTTTTGCTCAATTGAATTCTGTCTGAGTCAATGAATCACTTTTTTTTAGAGTGTACACTAAGTCCAGAAGACAAATTCTGTCAAATTTTTTAAATGACGAAATTTTGTGTGGAAACAATGACGCAGTTTTCCACTTATTAGTTCTACTATGCCTGACGAAATTTGTATTATTCACTGGTAAAAGATGTCAGAATACATCTTATGTTTACACTTTCAAAAGCAGTGATTAAATTGTGTTCAAATTCATTTCTTCTCAGTGTACATTGTCACTATGTTAAAATAGTGTTTACTTCACTGAAATAAATTGTCAGTTTTATATTTCCGGATGGTTGATCATATGTTTTTCACTTTGAGAACATGTTGTCTAATTTGTGCCGCTACTTTTCAATTGCTACAACGAACTAGATAATATTTTGTTCTCACAATATTCTCATTCATTTTAAAAAACAGTTATTCTATAGTCAAGAAATATATTGTTTTTGCAATTTGTTTTTGTGGAGTGTACATTTATGGATGAAAAAAAGTGAGTTGTCGCGGTTAGTGTCACGCAATAATTTGTGGTACTCACTCGACGAATCAGGGCAGTGGAGCTTCATGAACGCGCGAATTGCGAATCAGGCCATCAGGCCCCGGGATTCTCTGGCACTACGCGAATGATAGCTCGCCACTGTTGTACGCGGCCGAATCATCCAATGGCGCGCTACGCCAGTTCGCGGTGCATGACGCGCCGATAATTCGGCGTTTCAGGCGCGATTGTCAGCCGCTTTTACTTCTTTAGCACCACCACACCCCGCGCAATCCGGGAATGCTTATGACGGAAAAATTTGCAATCAGACAGACCAGACAAAGACAGCCTCAGAGTGATAAAAAGAGACAGGGGATTTATTTCCCCCACCCCCAACACGCTCGAACAAAAAAAAATTTGCAAATCAAACTCGCTTTTTCTTTCGCTTTTCTCTGTGCGTTGACAGGCGTTATTTCACGATGACAACAGCAGCAGAAACAACAACAATAACAACACCACAGACGTGGAATAACGTCCACGCTCGTTGTCGAGCTCGCGTATGCGAAGCATTACGAAATGCGAGAGCCAGCCCGCTGCCCGGATTTCCGTGGCGAGCTTCGAGGCGGAGCTTTCGTCTCCGCAGACATTTCGTCGTCGGCTGAAGTCGAAGCTTCGGCTGCGCCGCTTCGGTCGCTTTCGCTTAAGCTCGGCCATTCTCGGCCGCTCCGACGAAAGCTCGCGAATCGCTTGCTTGGGTGTTTGTGTGGGTGCGTGTGTGTGTGTTCGGGCGCAGAGACATGTGTTCTCTCTGTCCAGGGACGTATGTGTGGGACAGAATATGCAGGTATTTCTAATCGCCCCCACCCGATCAGACAAAAACATTATACACATTCAAAGTATGAAATTACGAGGGAAGAAAATAAGAGGAAGCTTTCCTTTTTTTTAACTGCATCTGCAGGAGATGACATTAATTGCTCGTGTCACTTACAATTGCGAGCTTGCCAAATACTTGGAACTTTTTCGTTGGGGGTGGATTTCGATAGATTCTGCTCGACTTGTCAGATTTTTCATAGTCGGCAAGATTAATCGCAATTCTTGTCGTCGCTGATTTAGAGTCTGCCTTTGGAGGAAGTTTGAAAAAAGGCATCGATTACAGTTAATCAACGGAATTATTATGTCTTTATGAAGAGATTTTATGTTATAAAATAGAGATATTTCTAATTGAAATGTTAGTTTAATTTAGAAGTTGAATTATTCATGTTTAGACATTAACAATCATTCAATGCCATTTATTTATCAAACTCATTCAAGCAAAGAAAATAGCCATTGCCAATTTGTGATGATATTTACAGCAGGGAGTTGTAATAAAGCAACATACAGAGATAAGAAAGTAACATTAAGATTAAACAAACACATAAACTAGCATGGATTAAAATTGTTCTAATTATAAAAGACATACGATAGATCAAGAAAATCACATTGTCTTTTTTTGATCCTATCATTACTTACAAGTAACATTACATTACTTGTAATTATTGCTTAGTACTGTCTTTAAATGCAATCACTTTGAAACGCAGTAAAATTGATACTCGTAATGGAGAATAATCATCATCAATCGTCGTATGTGTTAAAGATAATAAAAGTTTCAACTACTTAACGTCATTTGCATGAAACTTAATGATGGGATTAATTAATTATTAGTCGGATGAAAATGTATATTCACATTTGAATTACCGCCGTCGTCAATTGGAAAATACCTTTTCCTTTGTGTAATTATGCATTTTATCGTTGATAGATATAACGTATTAACGCATTTACATTTATGTCGAAATTCATATTATCCGTGTAACGATGTGAGCTAAACACTCGGAGTATAACTATAAGCATGGATTTTATTTCTCTACAATAAATAATATGTTTGCATTCAGCGAAAGAATAATACACATTCCGTTACAAATATATAAATGTACAGTTGTATATCTCGTGTGCATTTATTAAACTGCAAATAACAAGTTTTATGTCAACTGTTATATATTATCTTGAAATGTCAAGAATATATAGAATTATTCAATATTCATTGAAATTTGCAAATGTTATATTTATTTCATTTATATGTAATTATGTTTCTTTTTTTATTTAACTCAAATTCTATCATAGAAGACAAAACCGTAGCAAAACGAAAAATTTATTGCGAATATATTGTTAATATGTTCTTAATTTATTGAGAATATATTTTTTATAACAATATATGTATTCATAAAATATTTTTAATAAATTCATAATACAATCATAATTTATTTATGATATATTCTCAATATAACAATATTCTTATGTTAAAAATGCAGTAGAACCTGTGAAGAGTCCAAATTTATTGTCCCTTTTAACTTGTAAAGAGTCCACAATCATTATCTTTTTTTATTTGTAAAAAAGTAGGAAAAAATAAAACTCTAGGTCCTACCGATTATCCAGAATATATTAAAAACATATTATTTATTTTGTAAAGTTTGTTTTACCAAATCTTTTTACAAGAGTCATATAAAATTAAAATGTGTGATAATTAAAAAATTATATTTCTAAATCAAGATAAAAGAGCCAAAAAATGATATTATTTAACAGAAAAATTTGTTCAGAATAAAATGTTTTCCCGATGTCGAATTGATGATATTATCGTCGAAATCAGTAATGACAGAGACATAACTATGACATTTTGTTAGTATCAAGATGGCAGCGAATAATTGCAATGCTGCGAGATATTGGATCGATATGAATAATTGCCGTCGATCGATACATAATGGTAGTCCGGTTATAAATTTCTACGCACAGTATTGGGCCAATGTTACTAATCATTAATATTATACACTAAGAAAAATAACAATAAATTACTGTTTAAACAGTAA
>JABFPJ010000931.1:0-31092 GCA_022817425.1 Gryon sp. ZL-2020 | reverse complement strand
CATAAAAGCAAATTTTTACTTGTAATTAATAGAAAATAAGTTAAAAGTAAATGTTACATTAACAATTAAAGAATAAATACTTTTTTAAATCTATTTATTTATATCTTCTGAGAAAATAATTTCAGTTTTTATGTTCTGTCTCTTTTGCACCAAAACATTGTGCCCTAACCTCCTTAATTATACTCTGAGAAAAATGATTGAAATAATCAAAGCAAATATTAGATAGCAACTTTGACTATCAGTTTTTGTGCGTGTATATAACATTAACAATTTCATCTTTATCTTTATTTCTATTTTTCCTCCCTTTTTCATGTCATAAATCCTTTTGTCTGACACAATTCATTTCTTGGTGATATGTTGCACTATAACTCGCTAAATTATCAATTTCATATGTATTTTAAACGTGCGTTTGGTGTCAAAAGCACAAACGCCACTTGTACATCAGCGCGCCATGTAATCCATCCTTTATTCCTTTGTCATATATATTTCATTCGAACAATTTCATCACATTGTAATATAAAATAATTTTCATGCGTTGATTGTGTATGTTTGACCAATGCCGAATGCGCGAGATAAAGCAACGCCATGGCAATATTATGTTTATATCGTCCGAATGTCGGCACTTTAATTATTCCCTCGTTTCAACTTTACTCCGTCGCAAAACCGTGTGCTTTGTGTAAGAACACACCTCTCACAATTACAACTATCCTTGTTGACACATTATACAGCTTTTATCTGCACAATGGGTTGCACTTTGTTTCCCTTAAATTTTACAAAGCAACACAAAATAAATTGAACCTCTTTTTATTCCCCTAATTTTATTTCGGTTTGAGTATTAAAAAGACTATCTATCCAGAAAACCATAAAAAATGAAACAAAAATCGAAAAAACAAATTTTTTACGTTTTCGGATACTTATGGTCTTATCCTTTTTTTCAAAATATGAAAACAGTTTTTCAACTTTCAATTTTATTCGATTTTTCAACCTTAAAGATGTTGCGGTGCCGCACTTAACATCCAATTTACGTATTTTTTTACATTATTGTTTATAATTTTTGTTTATTAATAAATATAAAAAAAGTCCTTAATTCCTTGCAATTTACAGGTCTATAACCTGTTTAAAATTACGGATCTTTTAAACAATTTCTTATTAATAATTTATAAACAATTAATTTGTTTAGTTTTCAAAACACATTATTATTTAGGAGTCTGAACTTTACAAACCACCAAAAAAATCAAAGAGATTGAATTAAAATCGACTAAAATAACTTTTTTCTTGGAGAATCCTCTTAAATGTAATCTTTTGCAAATCCTTCTTTTTTATTTATTTATTTTGTTTAAGAAAAAAGGGAAACAAATTGTTAAATGCCCACACAAGTGACATATGATATACTTGGTATGCACGTAGTTTGTATACGCATTGACCTCGACACTGCCGAATAAATGCCTTTTAATCTAAATGGTCGACTCGAATCGTCCCGTCGCCGACGCAACGCCACTTAATTCAATTACGTATCTTCTTTTTTTTATATTTGAAACGCGTTAATTAATTACGATGCCGAGTTGACCGCGACGGCGCACTTCGGACGTCTTTAATATGGATATGACATTACGCGTCTCGGATCACGGGTTTCTGGTACGTCGCTTATGCGATGTCATAGTTTCCAGCGGATAATCATATTCTCATTACGACCTTCTGCTAATTTGATTCGAAATGTTAGAATAAGACAACATTCTTTTAACGTAAATATATTCAAAACAAATTTTTTGCAATTTTTAAATCTGCATTTTTGAGATCAAATGATAGTTTAAATTTTTTCATTATTAAAATACAAAATAAAACTGCACTTGAAAAAAGATGATTCGAATTATTTTTATACGTGATTTAACTTTTGATTGAATCAAATTTTTAGTAAAAATTATATTTTCAGTATTTTATGATTTCTTAAATCAAGCAAATGTTCAGTTGATTGATTTTGAACTTTTGTACAAAACATTTAACTTTTTTTCTTTTTAAATATTTTACATCCAGAACTCAAAATAGTCATGGAATTAATTCAAATTTAATTTTAATTTGAGAGTAAAAGATAATCTTAGAACAAATGTTGAGCTAACTTTGTACAAATATAGACGTGGGTTTAGTGCTGATGTATGCTAATTACAAACGTGTTAAATGTTAATAAAGTTACATCTCTTTTATTTCATCTTAAAGTCGCCATAAATTTAAATTTCATATAAGAAACAAATTCATCAAATATACTCTACTGCTTTTTATTACTAAAATAATGTAAAAACCCAAACAAATATTAATACCTGTTCTGGAAAAAAAATTTTTTTTTTTCATTGAACTGAGTTAAAAGAAAAGTAATTTATGTCAAAATGTCTAATAATGGTTTAGTATTTCTTTTTGATGAATTTATTTCCTCCGTGTAATTAACAACAAAAGCCATCACACTCTGCATGTAATTACTAAAATTAGATTGAAACGACTTAAAAAGACCACAAAAAAGAATTTTGTAGATTACGGTGTAATCTTAGGTGAACTTCTGCGATGGTAAATTAGATAAGACATTTTTTTGTATGATAAAGAGAAGAGTTTAGCATTACGGGCGGTTTTCATTTTAATCATAGACGAACTCGAATTGTTCCATTGAAATGACGAGTATATCTTTTTTTTTCTCTCTCTTGTCTTTTTTTACCGCCCAAATGAAGAGGTTCAAAAGCTTTGTCAAACGTAATTGCATTGTCTCAAATCAGTGAAGATGTTATGCTTTCACTTTTGTTCTCGTATGTATAATTGCAATCATCGTACTCTCATTACCGAATGCGAAAGTAATTTTGCAATTCATCAGCCGTGCTGCTACCGAAGTGATAATAATTTGGATGATATAATTCGTGAATACATAAATAAGCAAAAACAATAAATCACGCGTGAAAGTAAACATACCGGTTGATAATCACCTAATTTAACGTCGTCATAATTAAAAATAGCTTCCCAAAGAAACGGAATTTTTTTCTGTAATAAGTTCTACGTGAATTTTAAAAATTATCTCATTAAATTGTAAACATTTTTCATTACAATTTTACTACTGTATATTCTAATTTCGCTTGTAATATGAAAGCTAACAAAAATTAATATATATTTATTGAAATATGAATTAAAATTAATTAAAACTGTAAGTTTTCCGGCAAAGATTTTCCAATTTTTCCGATATTCATAAATTAAATGTAGTAAAACGTAAAATATTTTGCGAACATATTATCAATATACTGTTAATATATTTTTAATATATATTATATACTTTAAATACATTCTTAATATATTTTTAATATAGGAATATACTGAGCAGAGATGGCCAAATGTAATTACTATACTAATACTTTTTATTGAACTTTGAGTAATGTGGTGACGAGAGCAAGATGTTGCGAAAAATTATTTAACTTTTCATTAATAAGTAGTAAACATTCATGAAAAATTCTTCAAAAAATCAATAATTTTTAATTAAAAGTTGAGTAATTTATCGCAAAATCTTGCTCTTGTCACCGCATTACTAAAAGTTAAATAAAATTTATTACATGCATATTTTATAAAATTTATCACAATTTTATACATCAATGTAATGGTTAATTGAAATTCAATTACTTTTCAATTATTAGTAGAATAGAAATGAATATTTTTTTAATTATTCATCAATATCGACTACACTTTTTAACGTGGATCATCAAAAATGTTAAATGTCATTAGTATGTAAGTTAATTGGGTGATGGTTTTGCCAATCTCTGATACTGAGAAATAGTTACAACATCTTGACAACGTATTCTAAATATATTGACAATATAATTACATGGAAAAATAATATTAAAAAATTATTGATATAATATATTCACGATGTAATGCCAAAAAAGTAAACATTTATATTTATATTCGCAACATATTTTTAGTTTTGTCAGGGATTTCTGATTTGAAGACATCATTATTCCTTAAAATAAATTGTTCATCCAACAAACATCAACTTTAAGGTATTTTACCGTTATTTTGCATTGTTGGATCATTTCATTTAATCACTGTTTGCTTTCTTCGCAGAGTATATACCTTCATTTAAATGTTTCCAAAGACATACAATTGTAAATATCATTAAACTAAACTTGAAAGATTCTTGCGTTGTATTCAAATTCATCACAATATGTATATCTTTTGGAATGAAATTTAATTAGACACTGCAACTGAACATACTAAAGACAAATAAAACTTATCTGCTAATGAGATTTGCTTAGACTTAAATGCGATGTCAAAAAGTCGATATATGCTGATAAAGTTTAAACCAATATCTAACAATAAAGTACCTTTTAGTGAGCAGCGCACACATATAATTTGTTGTTAGTTTTCGTTCAACTTCAACGTCTAGTTGAATGCGGGATGACCGATTTTGTTCCAACCACGTTTAATGTAGAATATTCAACATTCAACGTGTACCGAATGTTCAACATTACGTACTGAAATAGCCAAACCATTCAAATTTATTGGCCACTTTTGAAATTTGCGCACCAAACAATATTGTGAAATTTACGCCGATTATAAGCGTTATTAAAATAAACTGCCTTACATATATACATTTTTAGTAGTTTGGCTATATATCTAAATTAAACATTCATCAAATTCAATCCCACTCACAAAAAAACGAAATGGGTTTATAGTTTTTTAAATGCAATTTTGAAAGTAACTAATTTTTCAATGAAATTTTAACTTTGATCAAAAATTAATTAAACATTTGTTTTATATGTGGCATTTTATGTGCTGAGCAAAATTTAAGTATGAATGTTTGTCGTAAAAAGACAACTTTTTTAGCGATCAATTAGCATTTTGCGAATACGAGACAAACATAACACTTTTATTTCTTCTTCTGTTTGTTTTATTTTTGTTTTCTAACACATTAATAGTCCAACGCTTTCAACAGCCTCATTTGTGCGTTTTGCATTTGAAATGTTTAATTGCATTTTAAGTATTTTTTATGCCCGCTTGATTCTGTTTAATTGCTTTGTTAGAAAAGAAAAACAAAGTTCCATCTCCGAGTTGCACTTGATGCATTATCATCTCCGTAGTAACATGTCAGTTCGCCGATTGCTCATTGCACACAATTGCCGGAAAACGTTTCTCTTATTTTACCGTTGGTTGAAATATGTCTTGAATGTTTTATGACTCAATTAGTCAAATGAACATCAAATTATTAAAATAAAAAATAACCGAAATTTAAAAAGAGTCAAATTTATTTATCAACAGTACAACAATTTCAACTTTATTTCAACGAACATCTTTGCGTGCAAACACATCGACTTTTTATCATTTTTCCGATTGCAGAGACAAATTAGATCAACATCCGAAAATCCAAAATAAACTTGAATTCAAACTCAAAACTTGTCGGCTTTTCCTTCTTTTTACCAACAGTATGATTCAATTTCACGCGACATAAAACCACTTAAAAAGACGAGAAGAAGTAAATTAAAAAAAGTTAACCAACGAAACACCTCCAAACAACGCGAACTAAACTTTGACAGTATACTTTTGCAGAGCAAAAGCAATTGTCTCCGTCCCTTTTCTTCATCTCTATCTTTCTCTTTTCTATCGTGAGTAGCGAGATTTTTCCGATGCCCCATTAGCATCCAAGCAAGCTCGAAAACTTACAGTTTGTCTGAAAGTTCGTCTGTTCTCATCAAACAGACGGCGCAACGCGATTAATTTTCGTATCACTCACCTATCGACAATACGTCTTGAAACGTGAGTGCCATCCTCTCCCCGAGAGCTTTCTCGTCAAGTCAGTTACCCCTTAGCAGTGCTTAGAGTGAATTTATCCGCTGCTACCGAAACTCAGTGCCATAGTACACCCAACATTTTTTTCATTCAACTTTTTACAATTCGCGCTTACAACTTTACCGAACAAACAAGTACCAGCTTGGTACCGCAACCCAAATTGGTACCACATCAAGAAACTATCGCACCACTATTTTCAATACCAAAAACTCAACAAGTATTTTTTTCCTTATTTATTTTGTATAATTTAAATAAAAACTTGTCTTATTTGTTCTTCTCTTTTTTGCCCCTCGTTTTTTGCTATTTGTTTAATTTTTGTTTACGAACATAGTTGGATGGAAATGATCTGTAAGCCGAATCGGCTTACGGAGTGTGAACGAAGCGCCAACGTCCGAGAACCGTGCGCAGATAACATTCATCGTACGACTAGACTGGGACGTCGTTCTTAGCCGCCGTTGACCCAGAGCAAGCATGCAGCGCTTGCGCTGCACCGCCAAATTATTGCCTTATCCGGAAAACAGTCCCACCTACAACGCAACATGCTCGTGACACCCTGTATCGGTACACACTTTTCCTCGACCATTCTATAGGTAGGCGCCGTATTACCTATGCTTTACAAAAAAGCCGGCCACACATTCTTCATCACTTTCAATCAATTTCCGCAATTTCTCTCCTTCTAATATCCAAGTATTCCTTCTTCATTTTCTCGCTAAATAATCAACAATATTAGCATTTTTAACCATCATTATTTTTTGCGCAACTTTTGTGACAAGAATTTTAAGTTACTTTTTTCTCTTTTAGTTTATTAAATCGTGAAATTAAAATGAACAAAAATGTGCAAATAATTAAAATCTGTCTAATTAGAAAAGTAAGAAATAACTCGATCATTTTTCAGTTTTTTTTTTTTTTTTTATAAAAGATTGTGCGAATTTATTTTTCGAATTATAGGAAAATAATAGGAATTTGCATAAATTGAGGGACGAGAATAAACTGTAAACAAAACACTATACTAAATAGGGTGGCTGTTTATCGAGGAACCAAGTTTGAGCATCAGCTGATGACGTTAGCCTCATTCAAGTCACGCTGGGCAACGCTTAATTAGGTGTATAGTTTGCGCACAAGTAACGGTCAATTATCGCTTCGACAGAGGCACAAAAAAAATTGTGCACAACAGCTTTGACGATTTATCGCTCGAAAAGCCGCGCGAAAATTTAGCGATGCGAGATGTTTCCCTTAATTGATATACAAGAATAATTATTTGTATAATCAAAAGTAATTACAACTAACGACACAGTTTACACAATAATCTGCATGGATTATTAGTACACCATTATAATTAATTATCACATTCGAGTGCAACTTAGAAGATTAATGATATTATGCAAATTTCTTATTAATTATTGTTTAATTTATGCTCAATTCAATAATTACTTGTTAGGATTAAAGGGTCATTTACCATAAAAATTTGACAATTTGTTTAATAAACAATTCTCAAATTGCTTTGTAGTTTTCTTACAGTTTTCTTTTTTGCAGTTTTCTTAATATAGTTTGCTTAAAATGAATCTAAATTTTATGTAAAAGCAAAAATTGATAGTAAATAAGTAAATATACCTATTTTTTATAATGTCACTTCAACATGTTGAAAACAAAAACATTTTCATAAATTATAATGCGAGCTTAAACACGTATAAGCATATATAATTATTTCATATAATATATACAACAAACAGTTTTCCTATGCATTAGTTTTCTAGTTTGAATGGTGAATCTTGCATATGCTGTTAATAAAAATGACATTTATGCTTTTAATAATATAATATAATATAATATATACCGACATTATATACTACAGCTGTAATTTGCATTAAAGTTTAATGCAAATTCATTTTTCTAGTACAGAAAATATGCATTTAAATGTAATTTAAATGTATTACGAATTTTTGAAAAGACAGACAAAAAAATATGTTTCGATTTTTTTATCTTAGTTTCTGTTGGTTTACTTTTAATGCAATTTGCAAAATGTCAATAAAATATATAACCATCTAAATAATGTATGATAATGAGTATGAGTACGACTCAGTATTCAACATATAAGATGGAGATGACACATGGAAATACATAAATTAAAACTTTCAATTTAATATATTCCATTTAAAGTTGTTTCATATTGTCAGATTCGGTAAATAATATATCTCTCACTGTCGTTATAGGATTTTCGATTATTTGTTGCATTATTCAATATTGAATTCATCCACATTAGTTAACTTCAATCTTGTTTATTGATTTATTATAAATAATTACTTTTTAATATGAACATATAATACATTTTCAGGAAATTAATGTATCATTTTATATTCCAGTTATTAATACATTTTCAATGAACAACAAAATTGAACAAATTACATAAAATATAGAACATTGTTCCGTATATTAAAATGAAGGAGCATTAAAACATTATTAATGAATTAATCGTATCTTATAGCTGGCATTGGTTCTCATTAGTACTGACCAATAGAGCCCCTAAATTATAGGCAAACATCTTGTATGCATTGATGCGTTTGGAATTTACATTCAATGCAAGCCATATAAAGACTATGCATTTTCGCGGGCTTATCATTCATAAACAATATAAATAAACGTAACATTTATAATAATTAAAATTTGTAATAAATGTAAAATGATGATTTTGCAATTAATTTATACTTAATCCTATCTTGTACAATGTTAAAAGATAAACTACGAATGAAAAAGCATTAATGATATCTCATGCACAATTGTTTTGTAAAATATATACTAAGCTTAGTAATCTTACAGATAATTTAGCGATAAAGTGTAATTTAAAAGTAATAACACAAACGAACTATGCACAATCTGATAAGAATCTTTTTCTAATCATAATTCTTCATTTCCAATTATCGTTAAATTTTGAGCCTTGAACAATCTTAAAAGAACCATTTCCCTTTTCTCATAATTACGACTGCATTTCTATTCGCAAATAGAACTTGAGATCTTAATGATAAACTTGCTAAGACGTTAAACCTTAGGTTCCATCCATCGATTAGTACAATAGAGTTATAACCATGCTTTATTTATCCCTTTTATGTGCGCACAATTTTTATTTGTTAAACAAACAAACAAAGAATCAAAAAAGAAAATAATAAAATGTAATTCATGTTCTACGAGAGCTATTAATTTAAACTAAAACAATTGAGCATAAAAACATTTTCTTGCATATTTTATTCGTACATTTAATCGTTGTTGTAAGACAATGAATGTGAATTATAGCACATCTTCAATCGAAGAACATGCAAACTTTGTTATTACACTTTCAACTTCGAAAAGCTCTGACCTTTATCCCACCTATTGTTCTTTTCATTATTATCATCATCAAAAATAATTTATCAGGTTATAACTTTATCCTCAAACACTTGCCCTTTTTCATTCCTCACTTAATATCAACACTTTCCAAGTGTTAATATTACACAATTCAAAACCCTAGCAAAACGAAAAATATATTGCCAATATATTCTTAATATATTCTTCATATATTCTTAGCTAGGAAAGCATTTAGTGCTTGATTATATACCCTAATTCATTTATGAATTAAACATTTATTTATTAAATTTATTTATAAAAATTAAATGAAATTTGCCGTTGTTATAAACGTAAAAAATGTAATGAATAAAATTAGTTTTATCATATTATATGTAACATATATATTATGTGGAACATATTATTTAGCAACGATAAACGTTTTATTGATTGCAAAAATACACAAAATAGTTATCAAATACCTTGATATTTTGTGAGAAAAATGGTACGCTATGTACAGCTGCTCAGCAATTTATCGCGTCATCGATTGACCATTCGTGTAGAGTTTTTTAACTAAAAAAAAAGAAGAAAAGGTATAAAAATATACATGAATTTCTTTCTATTGCAAATTCCATCGTTACTTTATTTCAAAAATTCATGAAAAGCAAAAGAATTTTTCACTTGTTAACTTTTTATAAACATAATCATTTTCAAGAACGCTGAATACAGACGAAAAATAATCATCTCTATAACTAACTTGATTTTTGCCGTTACAAAGGTTCTTTTGAACGGTATATACACACTTCATCGTCTACGTATAATGAGTACAACTCAAAGAACGAAAAAAAAGTTGTACAAAAATCATTAGCAACCATAATTTCGTGAATGTTTCTATATCTGAAAGGGATATTTGGGCGATTCGTGTCTAAGGGACGTATTTCCGAAGCGATAGCATCAGTGATTTAAGCGTAGGCAACATGATCAGCGACTCACAATGCGGTTCTATAATTCTGTTCTATAAATTTCACAACCAGCTTACTTCATTTCAATTCCTTAATTAATATTTTACAACAAATTAATCAAATGAGTGAAAGCAATTTTTCTGGCTCTTATATTGTACAAGTTTGTATGAATAAAAATCATCGCAACAGGTGTTGTCACTATATATATATATACGAGAAAAAGGATTTACTAAATTCACTTTTTGCATATTGTAAATTTTGAAATGACCTAACACAACTAAAAAAGTTTGTTTTACAAAATTTGCAATAAAAGTAAAAATGTTTTGTATTATTTCAGAGATAATTTTACTCAAGTTTGTCTTCGGAAAAAAGAACTGTACAACATAAGTACAAGAAGTTCGTCAGCATAACTGACAGCTGTTGTTTTTCATTGCATGAAACTGCTGCACTCTAGGTCAGGGTTTCCTCTCTCTTACAAATGGGGTTAGAAACAAGAGCGAGAACGAAACACGTGAAGCGAATTTCTTGAGATGCAACCAATAAAATACGCTAAGGTGTATTTCGCTACATCTGATATCACTCAACTCTCGAGCATGAACGTATAAAAAATAAAGCCCATTGTCAAAAGTAATTAAAACATGCTTGAGAAACTTTTTTTAATGTTATTTCTCTCACAGACGAAAAATATATACGTAAAATATATATTTAATTGTGATTTTCTGCCACTTGTTATATATACAAAATATACATTTTATATACAAATATATTTTTATTTTATATTTCACCAATATATTAAATATATAAACATTAAATATATATTTTATATATTTTTTTTTGTTTGAAATTTATTTTCATCCATGTGGGTTAATTGATAATTAAACTTGAAGTAACAAATGTGTATTCATTATGATTATTATAATTGCCTGAATGTATTATCACTTTCGTTTAAAGTTTAAAACTATGGATATTCATTTTATATAGTTTCAATAGCTATTTATATAAACAATAAAGAAGTTTAATAAGTAAATTTAATTAACTTTGCTACTGATTAAATCACTACTGCTACTGGTTATTTGATATTTTTAAAAATTACATAGACAAGAAGAGAAACAATTGCAGTGTATCCAAAAATGAAAAATTGAGCTTTGAAAAATTATTGAAAAATAAAAATTCAATTAGCCGGTTCTTCGTTTTTAATATATGGCAATTAAAGCATGACTAATTACGCGTTCTATCGTAATTATAATTACACTTTTAACTGTTGAAGCTGTAATATAAAATTCTTTTGATTTAAAGAATTTAATTAGCCTCTTTTCATTAAAGCGTAAATTTTAAATGAACGTTCAAGTTCTTCTATAACTTGTATTATTGTTCAAAATCACCGTGACAAACCTACGTAACTTTAATGTGTAAAGTAGACTGCTGTGAAATACATAAGTCTAAAGTTATGTATTTTATTGTTCTTATCTTCCATGACTCTTCAAAAACTTAATTCACGTAAGGCCGGTTGCAGATCGGAAGTGATAAATATGTTGATTATTCGCACAAAAAAATGATCACTTGTTTTCAAACAAAATTAAATTCTTCAATTTTATCATCTTTTTAAACACATTTTACGTAATAACCATTTAAATACAATTGTAAATTTAACTTGAAAAATAAAAAAAAAATAGATGTACCGTACGAAGATATTGAAGATATCAATAAAAATGTAATGTGCCTTTTTCACATATATAAGTTTTCCAAGTCAAATGAGTTAAAATTTGTAAACGAACGAACTTTGAAGCTGTTCCAGGTGATCGAACACGTTCGAACTTTTAGACGCTTCATAAGTTTGAAAACTTAGCGGAAAAGAAACCTTACATTATATGTTCTCTAAATAATGTGAAATTATTATATTATTAATTATTTCTTAAAAGATATTTGTTATAATCTGAAATTATGTTTAACTATGAAACTGTACATTAGATAAAGTGACACAAAACCAGACTTTTATGAGAATTATATTTACTATTTTATATTTGATATCATTTACTTTTAGATGATGGAAGTACTTTAATCTTTATAACATGTCTATCTTTGAGTAAAAAATCGTATGACTTCAAATCTACTAAGAATAATGTCAAAGAAACAAGTAGTTTTATCAAGATTTGGTCAGAATTCTTATTTCGTTTCACCAGTAAATTATCTAATAATTTTATATCATTGAGTTATAAAAATAATTTGAAAATATTGCTATTATACCGTACTTATATTAAGTACGGTATAATAGCGGTACGGTATATATATTATACGTAAATTATTTAATCTACACAGTCAATAATTGCTTGACATTTTTACACGCAACTTACACGATTTCGTGTAAAAGCTCGCATTGTTGTCTAAAAAATGTCGATGTGAATTTTACACCAACTTGTATAGAAAGAACCAATCATATTTATTCTTAGATATTTACACTTTTTTTTAAAAGTTACTCTAGCTGAATTTTTACACTAAATACTAGATACTTTTTAATGTTTAATATATTTTTAACAATTTGTTTAAACAATTTGTAGTTTGCATTAAATTACAAAATTAGTTTGTAAATATTTTGTTCAACATTGAAACCAACATTTCTTTATGATAATGTGTTAGATTACATTAAAAGCTTGAATATCTGCACATGAATTATTTGGATTGTTACAACAATGAATATTGATTTACCACTTAAAATAAACATTAAACAAACGTAAACGAAAATTCGTACGGCTAAATTATCAATATTGACCTAATATTACACTTATGCTGTGGATTATCAATACTCGCACGTCACGAGTTTCCGTTTGTTCCACTTGTTGAACAAATGGAATCAGCAAGATATTATATTCAATTTCAGAAACACCTAAATTTATTTTTTCTACATGCTGATTTGACCAAGATAATAAATAATTTGCTTGATTATCAGCTCTAAATATGATACAAATGTTAAACTAATTTCTCATTTTTTAGATTAGATTACAAAATAAGAAACATAAATTAAATTCAACATTATTATTTTTAACAAGAATTAATGTCAAAATATTACTTTTGTGTATTCAACCACTTTAAGTTTTTGCTTTCATACATACATTTCATTTCAAACATAACCTTAATATATTAAAAAAAAATGTTTGCTTAATTTCTTGATTTACACCAAGAAAAAAACCGAAAATCTTGCAAAATATGAATTAATCTTTCTGTTTAATTAAAATTTTCATCGTCGTAAATTACTAGCCATATTTATTTCACGATAAGCTTTTAATTTCTAGGTCAGACGTAGTCCAACGAAATATGAAATGATTTCATTGAATTTTACATTTTTATCCATTTCATCTAAAACATACAGCGAAAGAGAGAAATTAATTGCAAAAGTGTCTTACGGAATACAAACTTTTGAAAACAATTTGAAACAGGTCATCCGGAAATTTTCATCTTAAGGGTTATCATACTATAAAACCAAAGCAGGATATACCTTTTATATACACTTTATTATGCGTCGCGTATTGCTGAGAAAAGATTCAGTTGTGTCAAACATTTTGTTTACGCTAGTTTACATTCATTTAATTAAACGTCAGCGCAAAAAAAATATGATTAAAAATTGAAGCCAATTTTGAAACTGCAACTTGTTTCAATTAAATTAACGACCTTAAATCGAAAATTTATTACACAATTTTATCGTAAACAATTTATAATTATATAAATTCTGTTATTTGGTAAAATTAAATATATAAAGATTTTTTTTTTCTTAAGAAATGAAAAGATAGTTATAACATATAAGCAAAGTGTGATGAAAGGAAAAAAATATTTCTTGCATGTAACTAAATATTTGTCAAAAATGCTGCCAACATTTCAGTCAGTGAAATATCGACAAAATAAATGCCAATTATTCTCGTAATATCATCACTGAATGTAAATACCT
Source organism: Gryon sp. ZL-2020 (assembly GCA_022817425.1). Lineage (NCBI taxonomy): Eukaryota > Metazoa > Arthropoda > Insecta > Hymenoptera > Scelionidae > Gryon > Gryon sp. ZL-2020. Next base: position 17,076 of record JABFPJ010000931.1, on the reverse strand, counting down.
ATATATTCATTATACATATAAAATTGTAATGTAGTTTCATGTAGTTACGCGCAACAAGTTGTGCGAATCTGTGTATCATGGAATTGACCTGTTATTGTGAAATAAATAAAACGACAATATTCCATGGAGACGCAGTATGATAAATGCAGGATCGTTTGTCAAAGAAAAGGATAATCGGATATACGAAACGAAATTTTTCTATCAGCAGAAATTAATTACTTTCGTCGATATAAGAAAAATGAAAGATACTTTCGAAAGTAATTTACTTTTGTTGATTAAAATAACAATTTAAAATTTGTCTGTAACAAATTTTGTATTATCAATTTACGATTGAAAAACTTATTGTTAGTAAAAGTTTGCAAACGATGAAATAATAGTTTGCTGTGATTTTTCTGAAACTTCAGCGCGGAATACTAATATCGCGGTTCTACAATTTTGAAGATCATAAAAATCCAAAATCTGTATTCCACATTGATCACACGTTATCCCAAATAATCCCATGATATCACTTATATGCTTAATAAAAATGTTAATTAAAAATACCGTACTTTGGAAAACGTCTGCAAAATTTCTCAACTTTATTAAAATTTCGTACAAGTGTCAGGTCAAGTTGCATTAATCTCCTTTGCAAAACTAAGTAACCTTTTTTTTAATTTCACAAAAAGGATTTACTCGAAAAGCGGTCCATTCTTTTAAGGAAAAAAATAACTTCTGGACACGTCCTGGAATACCAACTACTTTGCACAAAATCATGACATAGAAATGCAGCGTTTTTTTTTTTTTTTTTTTTTTTTGTTCATCACTTTTGTACCAAATAATCGAAGTTTGCATATATTTTTGGTTTATCGATGCTTTTGCATCATTTTAATGAAACTTCACTACTTTATAAACGAAATTCAAAGTATCTTTTTACGACATACATTTTATCTTGCCGAAACTTTGATATTTTCTTTTTCCAGTATCTACACCACTAATCCCCTTGAAATACATAACTTTCTTCATTTAACTGACGCGTTTCTTAGTTGAAAATCATCTATATTCAGTAAATTATGAAGCAAGATTGCAAATTCGTCTTTTACAGTTAAAACATAAGATATGCAAATTTATTACATTTCAAACTTTCAAATGATTAATAACTTTAATGATCCAATACTTCTCTGTCAAATTCGATATTTAAATCTTGTTGAAAAATCTTACAAATTTTACAAAATTATCTTTAAATGTAATCAAAATTGAAATGTATAATCTTTATTAAATAACAATAACACAAAAATGGAACGAAAGCACGTCTCTTAATTGTTCATTATATTGTCTTTCTAGATCCGAAGATATTTTACTTTAATGATTGAAAAAATGATATGTATTACACTCTACACTCTAAGTAAAACTTTAATAAAAGTTACTATATCTAATAAAAATTAATATACTATTTATGAATCTGAGAACAACTTGAAATTAAGGTAAAAAAATATAGACAAAAATAGATCTATCATGTAAGATTTTTTACTTACCATATACTAATTTTTACCATTTAAAAATAATAATTTTCTACATAAATGTCGAGTTAAATTCACAAATGGTATAGTAATTTTTATTATAAGTTACAATGATTTTTATTACACTTTTATTTAGCATGTACAAACAATGTAAATTTGTAATATTTTGAAAATAAATATTTCACTTCCTAAATATTAACAATATAATTTGACAAATAATTTTAGACTATTTGTTGCTAGTTTTTAGTAATATATTAAATAAATCAAGTAGGAAAACATTCAGAATGACTATTTAAATCGAAATTGAAATTAATATATTTAGGTTAGTCGGACGCCCCACCTTTAGATTTTAGATCTAACGAATCCATCGTAGTCGATTTGATTGAAGTATTTTGGATCGTGGACATTTTCGCATTCTGACTACAAATTGACTCTAACCACTATTAGAGTAAAATCGGCATCGCATTTATATTCATTATTAACTAGCAACCTTGAGGTAATCAGTAATCGATCGTAAGTGATATTTGCATAATGAACGAACTAAAGTAAAAATCCAAATGACCATTATTTGACAAAGTACTTTTGATCTGTAATTGTAAAATGTGTTAAATTGTTATTCACATAATACAATTCAAACTATTTAATAAAACCATTAAGATTTCTGTTATCATTTGTATGATTTCACTGTTTTATTATAATAAAAAACGTAATATAATACGATTTTTGTGAAGAATAAAACGTTGACTTGTCTAAAGTTATATACAAATGATAACAATTTTAATAATTTGTAAGGAAAAATGATAACTCTAATGTTTACGAAAAATATTTGTTCAAGTTTCGTTATTCATATTCGAAACAGTAAAAAGTTTTATATTTAGCAAAGTAAGCTTCTGATAACAGTTTTAAGTGACGCGAAGCTTTGAAAACGCTTAATGAAACGAGTTTCTCATGTCGTAGTCCGTTTTTTTTTTTTTTTTGTCTTAAACTCTTATATTCTCATTTTTGCGACACTTATTGTCTGCCCATTTTCTTTTGTTTTCATCATAAAATCCTCTTCCATCATAATATCCTGCCAACGTTTATTTTCACTTGGAATATTAAAGTCCTGCGAGTAAATAAAACTTGTGCGAATTATTTTAGACCACAAAATAATTTGTTACGTTAGTTCAACAAAAAAAGAAGACGAAACATCTAGTTTATTATACAATAAGAGCAAAAAAGATGTTTGACTAACCAAAAAAAAAGACAAACAGAAGCATATAATCTGCTGATAATTTGTATGTACCAAAAGGATTATACAGATGTAAGTTTGCTATCAGAGTACAAAAGTCGAAGGAATTGACACGAATGTTCGCACCTAGAACGAAGTTGTACCGAAATACGTGACCTTTGTATCAGTCTTTCGTATGATCGATTTTTACAATTTATCGGAATTTATTCGGATATCGCCCGGCAAACATAAGCACAAGCTGTGAGAAGCATGTGAAAGAGAAATTTTGTACAAATCTCATTTCACAAACGATATCTTATGAATGACAAATATCTTTTGTTTGATTAGATGCATTGATTGAAGACTGTATGAGTTATTTATATATATATATATATATATATATTATTTTTTTCAACAAGATATTGAAATGATTTAAATTTGAAATTGATGTAATTTGTTATATAATAAATGGAATTGTGAATAATCATAAAATATGTCGAAATTTTAACTTATTATATTCATTTGCACTTTATGATATTACTAAATATAATAATTTGAAATTGGAGTATTAATATTGTTTTATGTAAAAAACATTTTTATAATCATACTTAATACAAAATGATAATGCATTGATAATATAAACTATCTTAAGTAATTTCTGCACAGAAAAATATGTAGAAGCTGCTAAAAGTCTATTAACTTCAAAGACATCAACTTTTATATGGTCAAGGCAAAGACATGTATAATAAAAATATACGGAGCGTGTTTTGGAATTGTACAATTTTATTTAAATGTCAACAATACTCCAGTTGCAATGTCCGAGGACGCCAAATAAAATCAACCAAGTTTCATGGACGCAACTTGTGAACATGACAGATGAACAAATCACTAAATATCAACTTATGAACTTAAATTTCCGAATATATATATATAAATGTGTTTATTATTACTTCGGTTTTCAATTATGAAATTTCATGTATTTTTGAAAGACAATTTTTCCGAAATATTAATTTCTCTTACAAAAGATGCATTACAGAATTTGTGGAAAAATTCCATTTATAATTACACAAATTGAAATAACGATAAACTCAATATATAAAAAATGTAATCTATCTTTTGATGTTGCTACATTACATACTTTTAAAAGCTGAATTTATCTAAACAGCAAAATTACCATCATTTTTCTACTCGTAACATCAAAGCAGACATACGAATTCAACCTTACAAATTTATTATACCTCATATTTTCTTCTAAAAAGTTTTTGTGTGAATTATAAATATCCTGTTTCATTACATATAAAATAGACAAATTTGTATGATAATCTTTGATTTGTATGAAATAATTTCTTAAATTAAAGGCGCAAATAACATTTCTGAGCAGACATGTTTTTTAATAAAATTTAAAGAAATAAAAAGTAATAACAATTCTGAACGGCACAATGCACAAAAAAACTGAAACAATTTAAATTGTATAAATGATTTTGTCATATTCGTGCGATAACGAAAAATATAATTGAATTTCAATTTGTCAAAAGGACAAATTTCAAACGCAATATGAATAACAACAAAAAGCGATGATTTCTTTTATAAGACTAAAAAAATACACGGCAATTCATTATCAATTCATATCTTTGTATTTCATCGAACATACTTTCGCTCTGTTACATTTACAAAATATCGAAATTAATGAAAATAACATTATCGTGTAAATTACGTACATTTCTTTTGTTCATTGAACAAAATAAAACAACTTATTATCAATAATTCAAATAATTCGAATGCAGTGTTATTTCATTTCCTTGAAATAATAAATGCAAAGGTCGAACCTAATTATGACGAAACATGTAATTCAGTAAAATTAGCTGTAAATGGTCGTCTGATTTAGAAAAAACACTGACATTAATGCTTCTATTTAGCTTAACAAATTGTGCTTATGCTATCACATAGTATTCTAATTTGATTACTCAAATGGAATGTGATATCCATGTGAGTGTACAAACAGTATCAATGCTTAATTCTCAATCAAAGTAATTGGAATAATTCAGTAGTAATTATGTAGCAGGACATTATTAAATAACAGAGTCAGAAACATTCAATCATTTTCATATCAATTTAACTTCTGCCTTATAGACAAACTATTTCATTAATATACATCATCAAATTTCTCCACTTTGATCAACTCTTGAGAAACTGATTAGATATCCTAATATTTATATCCATAATTGAGAATTAAACTTAAAATTAATAAAATACAAATTTCTTATATGCATCGTAAGTAATTGAACACAGCGCCACAGTGACAAAAATGAACACTGCGTAAAGTATTATTTCGTATCTTAAAAATTATTTATAGCAAAATTAAAAATTGTACATTTTTTATACACTCAGAGAAAATTGATATGATAATTTATTATAAATTATCATATCAATTATGTATAAGGTTACTTTTGGGACGTTGCAAAAAAAACAAATTTTACTTTGAAACGTAGTAAAATTAAATATGAAAGTAGCGTTTTGTAGCAGTATTTATTTCAAACATTGTTAATTTTAAAACTTATTTTACTATGTTTTATAGTAAAATTTGTTATTTTTTTTCTTGCAATATCCCAAGAGTAGTATTATTCATAGTAAATTTTATTATCCGTTTTCTTTCAATGTATTCTTTTTCTGAATAAACCATTCAGAATTCAATTATAATTTTTAATTTATTTTTCACTATGAAAATTGAAACAAAATACGTTTTTGTTACATGACGTAATGAATATTGTTGTCACTAGAGGAACCACATGTACGCTTGGCTTTACATGTGGGCTTTAAACCATATCGGGTTCTGTTCGCGACCCGTGTGGACCCGATGTGGTTTCTTTATAATGAATGCAAATAAATTGCTATTCATCTGAATATAGCTATAACTTAGATTATGTATGGTCAAGGTGTGGCTATGGCCATAACGCGGCAAATAGTTTTGGTCCAGATCGGGCCCAGAATACCATTATATTGAAACGACTCTATATTTTCAGAGTTAAGTTTCAATGAGTTTAGAAACTTAAATTTATTTATGTTTTTTTATTGCTCTCAGATTAGTGAATGTCCTGATTCATGGCTAAAACTGCCCAGATTAGATACTTAGATCATCATAGACCTTTTTCTTAAAAAAAAAAAAAAAAAAAGAGAAATAACAAAACCAAACAAAATGAAATTTATTTGAATCAAGCTCAAAATCTTATCGAAAGAAATCAAAATAAAAGAAAAATAACTTCTTTTAAATGTGATCGATCCAAAATAAAAATTAAAGAAAAGAAAACAAAAATCCAAACGTTTAACGAGAGCAAAGTAAAACTATAGAAATGAAGTTAAAAGAACAAAATTTAAAATCTTCACAAAAAGAAACACGGAATTAAATGTTTTCAAAAAAAAAATAAAATCAAAAAGAAACATAAACGGACATATGTATATACAGATTGTGTTGATATTAGGAACCTATCGTTGTGTTAATAGTGTTTATACTAAGGGTGTTCAACCCCCTGGCTCATAGATCATCCGAATTGAACGTCCATGGAAACACCAGAGGGGGGAGGAATTGGTGGAAGGAAAAAGGTTATCCCCGGATGTGTTTTCGGGAGTTCGTCGGAGGGCTCGAGTTGAGCGCCGCCTACTAATCCCGCGTGTCACTTACCACTTTTCTCCTTTCCCTCACTGGTGTTATGCGGTTCCGCGAAAGAAAAGAAATTAGTTAAATAAAGATTTTTTAATTGATTTCGTCTCGATCTGTGTTGAGTCGCGGCCAAAACTTTATCTTACAGAGGCTAAAGAGAGCAGTATCTCAATGGCCTTGTCAAGACGATGAGTAATTTTGCGGCGATACAACTTCTTATATCAGCACTAAAATGTACATGTTGATTGCGAAAATGATCAACTAAAATGTTATACCGCACTCTACTGGTGTAACTTCACCAGCGATAAGTGCAGACCTCGAATTGGTATCGATATTTATCTTAACCGTGAGTTGCTGCCCTCATTGACGGCATCGGCAATGAGTGCGAGCCCTTGATCGATATCGATGTCCGCAAGGTGCTGCCCTCACTGCTTGGGCGGCACCGGCAAGCAGTCAGCGGCAGCGATCAGCTGTCAGTCTCAGTGCGTGACGGGGCCGTTACAATATGAAATTCACGACATGGGCCATACGAACACCCGGCGTTACATCTATGGTGATAGCCCGATTTTAAAGTTTTACCTCGGTCATCATTGGCCCTTACAGGGCGGCCAATTTCCAACAAATTAAAAAATGCCTCGCATAATCCTATTCTGTCTCCAATCGGGCCCCAATAAGGCAACCATGAATCTGGTTTGAACCAGGCAAACCATATTAAGACCACATCTGCAACATAGCATTTTTTATTCAGTTCTAGATCTAGATTAAATTAATTCTTGTAGAACATTTTTTTGGAGTATTTCTTATTTTGATATATATAAAAATATAAAAAAATTTATTATACACCTAAATGTAATTGATTGATCAATGCAACGTAGATGTCCGTCAGGGGTACTAAAAAAGTAAAAACAATGTTGAAATCAAAACGAGGCAAATAAAAGTGACAAAATGGAACGACAGGAGTGTCTCTGATAACAACTTCTACAGTTGACTTTGATAGCAAGGTAGAAAAGACTCATGGGATTTCGTTGAGGAAATTGAGTCCATTTCGGACAAATCCAGAAATTTCAACAGCTATCACTCGATTCGGCTATGAAATATCAGGCTTTTGAAAACGGCAGATCAATATCGATGTCTGAATTATGCAAAGCGCTGTGAAATTCAACTGCACATATATATAAATACAAGCTTTCCAACTGCGCCTCGAAAGAACTTGTACAAGTTACTATAACTATACTAATATAGATATTATACTAATATAGAAAGACCCTTAAAAATACAAATTATCCAATTTCTATTTTAAATTCTAAAAATGTCATTTCTTTTATATTTGTTTATCTTTATAATATGAAATTTAAAAGAACAAATATATAATGTTATCCGTTTTCATGAAATATAACCTAAAACAAAATGAATGAAGAGGTAAATTAAAATTAATTCCATCAACGAATCTATGGAGTACATTTAAGAAATTTTTTCAAATGTAGTTGGCCGTTTTTTAGACTATCGATCACTGTCACTCTTAATGCGATTCCACAAGTTGAGTGCGAGAAAAAGGCTTTACCGGCAGCACGGGATCGATAGCTCTTTTGCCGCGGTCATGTTCCTGTCCTCTGACTAAAATCACACCACAAGTAATATACCCTATTACTTCATTCCATCCTTCCTACTTGGTATGCATACACCGCGACGTTATCAGACATTGCTGTTCTACTGTTATCCCCCACCGAAGTAACATTCAAATTGCCTATCAAATTTAACAATAAATATATCCATGCAATTGTGCATTTTGATTAAACTGGATTCAAGCAGAAAATGTTTGGCGAAACACATTTTTTGGCGAACAAAAGTACGTCAATTTGAGAATGAAAAATGAGTCGTGCGCAACATACTCGCGACACGGCTAACATACATCGTCATAAATTCAGTTTCATCTTGTGCAGTTCATGTATTAATCATATCAAGAGATTTTGATGATTATCATTAGGACGCTTTACTGCAAACTTTTATTCTCAACTTTATATTTCATATTCAAAATATTACTTGCAATAAATATTATCCTCTAAAACTGAAAAAAACAATTGCAAAAAAGGAACACAAAGTAGAATTAATATAAAATATGGTAGAGTATTTTAATATGACATATTTTTAATATAATGCAAAAGTTAAAATGCAACTGAATATAGAAAGCTATTTTACAACAATTTTTGTTGTAACAAAACTATGGTAAACAATTCTGTCTTTATACTATATTATCTCCAACATTTTATAAAAAATTGTAACTTTTTAAGCGATCTTCCTGTCGGTATTTGGAACGAAGTTCGAAATAATCATATGCAATGATATAGTCAAAGTATTCCTAGTAGAATTTTGAACTTGGCTATCCTCAGGGCCTTCTTGGGCATACCCTGTTTCAAGATTGGACCAAAGTTGACCCTATGTAACATTTTTGTGAGACCCAAATTGAACTACATGAAACGCCTACCTACAAATACCCAGTTAAGTATTCCCAATTTTGGCCTAACGAGGCCTACCTGGTATTAGATATTTGACGAAATTCCATATTTGCCTAACTAAGCCTCAGTAAACACACCCAGATTTTGTCTACGTTAATGTAAAATATTTTTTAAAAAATGCATTATAGAGAATCGAATCCAAAACCCGAGCGTGAAAATTGAACATCTTACACAATGAGCTACGAATTATTCTAATGAAAATATCAACTAAAGTATATATATATTAGACTCATATGGTTTGCCTATAAAACCCTATACATGCAATATGCCGGTAGGCATTATATACTCGTATTAGACTTCAATATGACCATGGTTTGGCCCTACATTGGCCCTACTCTCCAACGTTGCAACAAATTATAAAATGTTGGACTTACATTGGCCCAGTTCAGACTTACCCGTAACTGGGTAAACCCGGACTTTACCCATCCAGGACTTGCTTTTTAACTGGGCAAGCCTTGTTCAATTTTCTATTCTAATAAGATAATGTTATTTATAATTCGAGAAGTTAAATTACAAATAAATACAAACAGACAAGGTACTTAATTAAAATTACCACAATTTAGTGCTATTTTTACATAAAGTCACTAAAAACATACAAGTGTTACATTTCGACTTTTTGTATTGTTTTAAGAAATTATTTTATAGATTATATGTATTAATTAATAGTAAAATAATGTTAAAATTATCCATATCAATAAATGTGAAAAATTAGACAAAAAGGAATAGATATATTATATGAGATTCTATTAAATGTGCGCAATTCAATGTGCACACCAGATTCCACAAACATAGTGAATTATTCAACAGCACGCATTTTCAACAGAGACCACCGCGAATCACTGTTTCATTTGAATAAATACTCCTAATCAAGCATTTGCTGTGTATCAACAAAAGTGAACTCATCCAATATATCTCGAGCAATTAATTTCTTCTAACGAAATCATACGCCTATTTGGAAATCAATTCGAAAAGCTGACAATCTCAATCCATTTCATTTTTTTTGTTTATCACTCCCATTCCCGTCTTTTTTCTCCCGAGCAAAATGTCTGATGAAATGTACAAACTTTATTTCAACCATCAGATTACGCCATTTTATTTGAAAATGTACACATTATAATTGAACACAAATCGCTTAAAATAATTTTATTTTCGTGTCAAAAGTGTTGGATAATGTCATCAAAATAAATGTGACAATTATTTGAATCTCGCCGATTTTTGTGAATTCGTTGTACGCGTATTTTAATGATCAGATCGCAAAATTAAGCATTTATAGGCATTCAACTTGATTGAAAAAGGATTATTAAATTGAACGTCTGTGTAATAGCGCAATTTATAAAGTGTAAGCAATTATTTGAAATTGATTTAGCAAAAAACTCTCTCGGCTCAACATTTTTGTTGAATGAAATTTAGCAAACAAATTTCATGAATATAATTACAGTTGCATTGTAATTATAATGCAACTTAAATATTGATATTTTAAAATTTAAACATTATACATTTCAAATTTTATTTCTCTAAGAAAAAGTTACATTATTAAATGACAATTGTTACATTTTACTGATAAAACATAAATGAAAGATAAGTTAATAATAGATGTTGGTTTATAATGGTTCATGAGATATCTATGTATTAGTAGAATTTGGAAATCCGTATGTATTTAGTGAGTGGAGACAAAAGGGCAATTGAACTGTCTGCTTTTGCTGTGCATTACGTCAACACTTTCGCCGAGATTCAATGTCCCCGGGACTGGTGGACAAAAGAACAACAGATACCCCACTATGCTAGATTTGAGTTCTCTGAGCTTCTCGATAGACACAATAGAAAGTCACTTGCTGTGAGTAATTCCGTAAATACAGCGAATAAAAGGGATGAGACAAGTCATGCGAAAGTCAGTCAATAATTAATGACAGCATCATGAAAACCTATTAAAGTGATTAACCAATTCATTTATTCTATCAATCACATTATACAATTGGTCTTATAAAATGAATAATTTTGGATAAACATTCATGTATCAACGTGTATATATCACATAAAATTACAGAGTTCCAGTAATATATAGTGATATCTCTTGCTGCAGTATTCAATTACATACGATTCTGTGGCAAAAACCTTTTTCTGTTTTTCGTCACCCTTAAGTCTAATTAGACTTCTAATGGAAATGTTGAAGTGCTTGATAAATGTGAGTCACTTTACTCTGTGCTCATATTATGCATGTTCGCGAATCTTATATGCCGTACTCATATAGGAATACCTTATTAAGAACGAAAATACTTGGCAACCAGGTATTTGGACTATTTGTGTCTAACAATTAGTATCACTTTGAAATTTCTTAACATGTAGATCAAAATCAACTTTAAGATAATACTAAGTAGGATATATAAATTCAATATCAAATGTATTATTTAGCCACAATATTAGATGAAATTAAATAATTAATAAAGCGCATAATAAGTATTGCAATACGGTCACTCACCATTTAGGGCCATATTTTTGGAAAGTATCATGCTGCTTCTAATGAAGAGAAGAAGATCATAATAGTAAATATAATTTGAATGTTCAAAAATATTATAATTTAAGTAAAAACCCTGTAATCTTGTTCTTACTACAGCCCTATTTGAGAATACTTATACCAGCCAACAGCAAGCACTTAGCATATTTAATTATTTTAAGCAACAGCATCTATCGTAGCATTTTTGTCAGCAAACTTTAAATCATATACAAAAATCATTATTTAATTAATCAACATTTATTTCACATATTTAAAGAATCTTAATTGTACCTTACTTACAAAAGTAATTGCAAACCATTTTTTACTAATGTAGGCTAAAGAATACACCAACTGTTGATCGCGTAAATTACTGTTGCATTAGCCTATAAACATAGACAATACATTTAAAATGTGCGATCATATACTGACTCAACTAGTTTGAACTGCTCGATTATCCTAATTTTTGCAACTAAAGAAAATTTGAGGCGTTTGGCAAGAGGTAATATTTGGTACGTTGACGGAACATTTAAGGTAGTGCCTAACATTTTCTTTCAACTATTTGCTGTACTTGTGGGTGTTATTCAAGTTGTCGATGGTGTCGAGAAACGGGTTTCATTGCCTGTCGCGTTTTGCTTGATGGAAAATAAAGCTCAATCGGCGTATACTAAAGTTTTTGAAGTTTTGACGCATGAATTCGATCGGCATGCATTCCGCATATCTTTAACAACAATTATGACTGATTTCGAAGTAGCCATCATTAATGCAGCAGAGACGATGAATGTTGACGTGAGAGCTTGTTTTTTCCACTTGCGGCAATCCATTTATCGCCGAATCCAAATGGAAGGTTTACAGCAGGCATATAATAATCCTGAGGATCGTACGATAAAGCAAGCGGCGCAGATGATGTGTGCAACGGCATTCGTCCCTCTAGATGACGTAGAAGAGTCTTTCGATATATTTCTGGAACAAGTTCCTGACGCATTTGTTGAGATTTCTGAATATTTTGAAATTAATTACGTTAGAGGAAGACCCGCAAGAGGAAGGCGACGTGCTACGCTACCGCGGTATAATCCAAGCCTCTGGAACATGTACAATGCTGTGCAGCAGAATACGGCGCGCACAAACAATATGTCCGAAGGCTGGCATAACCGTTTCGCGGTTGTTGTTGGCAGGGATCACCCTAGCTTAAACGCATTTCTTGTGGAGCTGCAGAAGGAACAAGCAGATACGGAAGTAATGTTCCGTGAATTAGATTTAGGAAAGGATTGCCAATATTGTCCGCGAGTATGAAAGAAGAAGAGAAGATGGAGAAATAGCTCAGTATTTGCGAGCTATCGGACACAATATTCAATTTTGATATCTAGTATTGTATAAAATAAATGTAATCTACAAAAATATATAAAATTGCAATGAATTTAATAATGAGTGGAAAATAATTGGTGGAATAAAAGTATTGGTGGAAAAAAAAGCAGTGGAAAAAACTGAGTGGAAGGTGTGGAATGGAAGTAATCGAGTGGAAAAAATGTTCCCCTACCTATTCGATCAAGTAATTAAAGAAATTGTTATTATCTTATAAAAAAATGATAAAGAAATGTCTTTTCCAAAATAACCATAGATTGCATGAAAAAGTTACATATGAGAACCCAATTATCCCGCGTGGAAAAATTAGTCTGGACATAGTCTGGCAAAGTGTATCCAGACTACATCCATACTATATCCAGACTTCTTTTTCCACTAGGGATAGTAAAAATATTTAGGTTCTCTTTTTTCTGTTATCTCTGGCAATATCAAGAGACACGGTAGTGTCACTGGCCAAGTGCAAAAAAACGATCGTTTTTGTTCGGCCAGCACTACCGTGTCTTTTTTCAGATATATAACACTTAGTCCTTCTATAATAAGGTCAAGTATTTTTTTTTTTTTCAAAATCATTATTTAAAATTTACTATTTTTCCAAAGCATAAAGAAATAAAGTAATATCAAAAAATAACTATAGTTAATATTTTTATAGCGTTGCAGAACAAAATAAAGCAAATGATTTTACACATTAAATTGAACAAAATTAAATCTATTTTAATACATAGTAATTTTCTACTATTATCGCTAGCGACTAGCGACGTCTCGCGGATTTGGCAATATATTTTTAATTTCACCGTATTTTCTATTCCACGGCGTGACAAATAAATGTTTGCAAATGTGCTGAAATTTTCGAAATCTTGTTTACATTGTTTTTGCATATAAAGGTAAGTGTTTTACATTGAGTTAGACATATCATTGTATATTATTTTTGTGCAGAATGTTAGAGTTTAATGGTTGCAAATACGAGTGTTTTTCTGTATGTATGGCATGATGTAAACAATAGATTTTGGGAAATTTTTTTCAGGTTAGAATGGAAGCTTCTAATGAGGCACTTGATTAATTTGATTATAAAATAAGATTTTGTTTAACAATTTCTTTTAAAATCAATTACTTCTAAAATCAATAATATAATATACTTTTCAGCGTCCTTGTTCGACATCCGAATTGGTTGATGAGTTAAATGGAGATCCAAACATAATAGTATTAAACATTAATCCGGACATTTTAAACAGTGTTGATGAGGTATGTTTATATCGAAGAATAATTTGTTTATTTTAACTTTAATAAGAATTGATTTTGTAAAATTAAAAAGTCTTTTAATTTTATGATTTGTTTACGTTTCATAATGCTGTTTGTCACATTGTTTTGCATGAACTCTTTTTGTCTTTTAGGTGTATGTTTTTACGAACTATTATTATTAACAATATTAATTAAAATGTGTCAATAATTTCAGATTGATCAAACTACAAATACAATTGTACCTGAGTTAAATGATCCGCAAATTAGTACGGTTTGTGTCTTCTGATTATTAATATTAACACTATTTGTACCTATTATATTTGTTTATATCTTTTATTTTACTTTTTTAGTTATATATATATTTATGAATAATATTTCCAGCCGATTAAAATTAAACTAATTGATTATAGGGACTAAGGGAGTTTCTTCAAATTGATAACGATGCGAAGCTTATTTGGAAGTCATATGAGACCAATAACAATCGGATGCGAAAAACTAATCGCTCGCGTTTGACTCGATTAGTTATTCGAAGGAACGCGATCACGTTTTGAAGGATGTTCCAATTGGTGAACAGCTAGATAAATTTAAGTAAGCTTTGTTATTATTACTAATAAATTGTTGAAATTAATTATAAAATGATATATTAATTACTAAATTAATGTATAATGATTATACAATTTAACATTATTATTTAATTGTAGGATTTCGACAAAACGATTCGTACGCTTATCAGAAGAAATTGAGACGATTTTCAAAGGAGAAGTGAAGTAATTTTATTTCACTCCTGGCGTTTCGGAAAATGGAGTACAAACTAATCATTTCGGTTCTTTGTGGTTTCATTATAACTACACTAAGAAGAAATTAAGAGATCTTGATCTTCTAAAAGGAAAGAAGCCAAAAGAAAGTGGAATTGATGAAATTGACTCATTGACAATAGAAATACCAAGTAATAAACTGTAACATTATTTACATTAAAAATGTATTTTACAGTTGAACAGAGTGAAAAACTTGAATGGCTCGAGAACCACGTTGCTCCTTGGCATGATGTTAAGTTGTTTTGGTCAGAAACATTCGATGCAAGGAGAAAGATTCTGCTGGAACATGGATTGTCGATACAACAGTATCTCCAGAAATTTCCTAGTCTGGCAATTCAGGAAGGACTCGAGCTGGTAATTTTTTACCTATCGATCTGAACTATTGAATTATTACATTTTTCTATTAATCATTCAAAATCTCTATAAATGCAATTTTATAAATTTTACAATAATAATACAATATTTTTAATTAAAATATTGATTTCATATTTTATAACAAAATATTGATTACTTAATTCTACTATTTTTTCTATTGCATTTTTAATGCAGAATTACAAATAATAAGATATATTTCTACTTCTTTTTGTTTATTTATAAATATTTAACAGTATTTCACAGAAACTGAACGGCGTTTGTCGTTATGACATCGCTGTTATTCTAAATCATTTCATTTTTACTAGCAAGTATTTTTCTTTACACACCTTAAATAGGAGACTGCAAAGTTTTAATTATGGTGGACAATTGACAATAAATAAACCGGCTGAAATAACTGACAACCAGTTTAAAAAAGTATCTTATGATGTCAGCCGCCGAAATGCTTCAATTAGTCACTAATTTGAATTTAATAATTGGCGATTTAGTGCCAAACAGCGATAATTATTGGTCATTATATGTTCATTTGAAAAGTATTATGACGATCGTTTTAAGTCAGTGCGTAACTAATGATAGTTACTTAACATTACGTATTTTGATTAGTGAATATTTAATTATGCTTAGCGACATTGATCCAAGTTTTATAAAACCTAAACATCACTTCTTGGTGCATTACCCTCGAATTCTCAAAAATGTTGATCCTTTATGGAACATTTGTTGTATGAGGTTTGAGGGAAAACACCAAGAAGGCATTGCTACGTCTAACATATCTCGCAACCGCATTAATGTATGTCACACAATCGCGATTAAGTCGCAGTTAAAGTTATCTCATAGACTTCTTTTTGATTCAGCATCGAATACCGAAAAATACACTTCCAGTAATAAACGTTATATACGAATTCGTGATCTCGAAAATGCTGTAGATATTGCGTCGACTACTGCCATGTCAATTAATGACTTTATTTATGTTTGCAAAAGGATTAAATATATAGGAAAAGAAGTTACAGAAAAAAATGTTATAGTTACATTTTCTGAAGATGTTCAATTTTATTTTGTTCAAAAATTAATCGTAGATAAAAATAACATTGATTTGTTAATTCTGACTAAGCAATTGAAAGACTGTTATTTCGACGAGCATTTAATGTCATATAAAATTTATGATGAACAAAAATTTACTTGGGCTACGCTTACACTTAAAGATATAAAATATGCCGCAATCAATTACTTAAATAGAATGAGCGATGGATATTTTTATGTACAAAAAATTGGATGTAGATTTACGTTTAAAGTACAATTGCGCCTTAAGAACTGTGTATTCTTTTTAAATTTTAACAAGATATTATTAAATTACATGTTTTTTAATTAATAAATAAAATTATATTTCAATATATATTGTCTACTTATTTAAGTGCAATTACACTAATAATTTTGTTTTAAGTGCGTATTTAATAAATACATATTTTATAGATGAAAATTTTAATAATAAAATGATTAAATGTTATTTATTCTCTTATATTATTTTTTTTATTATTTATTAATATATTTTTATAATTATTTAGATTAAAATTTATTATGAGATAAACACACGATTCTCACAAGTGATTAAATTAGCCAATGGTTAGTATATAAGAATCAACATTTTATAAGTTGGTATAATTGTAATTTGCGTTTGCGTTGTCCATATGTGCGTTCCGAAATGTTATTATGTATATATTTATCATTGTCTGCGCCCACCGTGTGTCTTTATTCGTTGTGTATTAGGATGGTGATGTATTTCAGCTATACTTTGTTTACATATATATATAATCTTAAAAATTTTAAAAAATGAAAAACATATTAGTATAACTAATCACTAAAATTTTTCTTAATATAAGTTATTGATATCAATAAATATGGTCAAGTACATTCGCTAATTTTATTGGAAAAATC
>JABFPJ010000930.1:0-31163 GCA_022817425.1 Gryon sp. ZL-2020 | reverse complement strand
TTATTTAACATACTTTAATTTGGACTAATCAACATTATTTCACTATTCAAATTAAATGGAAAGTGTTGTTAAATAAAAACAAATTTGAAATATGTTTTTCAACTTAAGGTTTATTTCGTTTCTTATATAGCGTATGTGCAAGTGTCTTAAATTTACATAATTCTAAATATATCTATGTGTAGTAGTAACGCACAGTATACATTTCTTATATAGAATAGAATCTTATTCACTTACAGTTTTACGCACCATGTTTTTTTTTCATTCTTACGTTCATTTGCATACACACATTTACTCACATTTGTCCGTTTTCGTTCTTCAATAATAAAATAAACTCTACTCTTTGATAAAAATATTAGTAGACAATGTCACTACAATAGTCAATAACGCAACTCATACGATGCAGGTAATTTTAATTTAAAAATTAATAACAATTTGTTTTAATTTTTATTCTTACAATACAAAAGTTGAGAATAAAAAGGAAATTGTTGTTCGATCGTCAAAATAAAATGCATAACAAAATTAATGATTATATAAAAGTTTAGATAATATAGGCCCTTCCATTTATGTTTTTCTTCTGATATAATATTACAAAATGTTGTTTTACTTCATATAAAAACATTTACATAAAAAAAATGTTATCAAAATGGAAAATTACATATTTTCATCGATAACTAATTAAAATCTCGCAGAAATGCATATTCTCAAATTTTACAATTTTCCGAAATCTCATTATAAATATGCATGTATATCCAATTATTTTCCCAGTTGTCACCTATTTTACTATTTCCTTTCTTTGCATGATTTTGAATAATTTATAATTTATAATACAAAATATCATAAATGCATATTTTGAAATACAATTAAGTACAATTTATTTTCATATTTTTAATGAAAAATGGTGCAACCTGGAAAATAATAATTTAGACACAATACATTCACAAAATGCAAAACTTCATGATTACAAGTTGCCTAAAAAGATATTCCATTGCATGTCTAAAATATAATACTTAAACAAGAATAACAGACAAATTTATATAGTACGAAAATAACATTAAATCTAATCTATTAATTAACGGATTTTGTTAGTTATTTACATGTTTTTGTTTTGTTGTAGTTTAATTATATTTTTGCACATAAAATATAACATAATTTTTGTTCTTTAAAACCGAGATCATACAATGTTGAATACACTGCAGGTTTTTTGAACAAAATTCCAGTTTACTTACTTAGTAAAGAAATTATAACATTCAAGGCAAAATGTAAATTATATATACATTTCTTTATTCATAAGCTGCAATCGTAAAGCAATAAAGTTAATATAAAAGAAGTGTATTATTATACCTTAGGAAAATGTAAAGCAAAAATATCACAGAAAAATTCTATTTCTGAATTTCTGCACCGTTTAACCTACAGTGTACAACAGAGTTTGTTTGATTATTAAAATCGCTTGGATCAAATATCCCATCATTCTTAATTGATAAATCATATGATTCTTTTTATATTGTATACTTAAACTTTAATTTACTTCATTTAAATAGATTTGTTTTTACTTAAAACATTTAATGAGACGCCAGTTTGACGACCTTGTAGAGTCAAAAATTTAAAAGAATAACGATTAATATAATTAAATTAATAATTAAAAGTATTAGCATTTAATGAAACTAATTTAATTAGCATAAAGTAAACAACTTGTCATAGAAAAAGGAATAAATTAAAAGAAAGACACAACTGAGAAAGAAAACTGAAAATTGCTGACAAAATCCTTTGATAGAAGGCTGATGACAAAATTAACATTTGTCATTCATTCTAATTATACTGAGCAATTTCTTCTTCCTAATCTGAACTCGTAGAAATTATCAAAAGTCGAGGAAATCGAAGAAAGTAGTCAAAATAGGACAAAAAAACTGGCATTCAATATTGCACTTTTGTATATGATTGATTAATAAAAAAAATTCATTGAGAATGATTATATTTATCGTTTTAGTTTTAATAATTCAATTCGAAGTTCATCGATTTCTTAAAAAAAACATAGTATATTTGTTTTTAGTTTTTAATTAAAAAATATATTTCATAAAATGTAATTTTATAAAATGTAAGTAAATTACATAATAAACTGTTATATAAGATTGAAAATATTAATTTAAAAATGTTTCAATATTAAACGAAATGAAAGAAAGAAAATTCTCTAATGCATTTATTACAAATTAAAGTTAGTTGTTATAAATGAAAGGTAAAAGAAATGTACTATTAATATTTACTTTAATATTTGATCAAAATGGAATTGAATTAAACTCTATATAAATAGAAAAATTCACAATGAATTTTCATTCTCAATTATATGACATCAAGGGTTCAAACTTGCGACGAAACTTGTCAGAAACTAAATTTTAGTTAGATCGATTGCTCTTTCCTTCTATACTTTTAATCAGAGCAAAACCACTCAATGACCACAAAGTGCAGTCGTTAAGTCAAGATTCGACGTCAAACGGAATAATACATTGACAGAATATTCATTAAACTAGTAAACATAATTAAGAAACAAACATACTGATTGAATGACCGGGTTCAATCAGCTGCGACTTCTAAGTTGCAAAGCTCGTCATTTCGATGTCTTTCGTTTATTATCTTCTATTTTTTTCTATTATTCTTTGTACTCGACCTCTCAACAAAATTGCGTTGTTCCTGTTGGTTTCTCCCCCGTCGATCGTTTTTGTCGCGCCAATTTACTGAGGCTTGTTTGCGTTATATTGGATGTATTCGGGGAAACCAAAGCCGCCCAATTGGTCCAGATTGAGGTTCTCCTCGATGAGTTCAGAGCCCATCAGTTCGTTGTAGTCCACGTCCGGATTTGACCGCCCGTGAACCGATTGGCTGAGACCAGGAGCGTAACTAACACAAACCAAAACACAACCCCAATCACTGGCAAGATTCTTTTCAATATATTCTTTTAAAATTGAAATGAAATTTTAGTTTTTTCATTTTCTTTTCTTCCAATTATTTTGAATTCTTTCACGAAGATTACGTGTGACCGATTAGCCAGATAGCCGGTACAACACGAAATGACTCTATTAATGAATTAGTTGATTCATTTAATTAATCTAATTTAATTTGTATAAAGTTAAGACAAATCGTAGAATATGAAACAGAAAAAAATACTCCAATTTTATTCGCTCCTACGTGTATCGTAAAAAAGCGTATAATTACTCGATAATGCGAAATGTGCCAGCAATTTATATATAAAGAAAAATCGAGTAGTGATTGGAGTTGCGTATGGATGTTTGACATCGATGTAAACAGTTTTACTTTTGTGGTTGTACCGGCTTGCTCCAGGCCTTTGCCTCACATTAATCTTTCATACGCGATGAGAACTCATTCTCATACGCCGGACCAATTCGCTGGTCAAAAAAATAAAAGAACTTTGCTTCTTTCAACATTTGAGTTTTACGTAAAGAAGAAACAACAAAGAAAAGATTTATGAAAAATAAGTAAAGGAAACATAACTAAACATTCTTTTTTTTACTTTTAACAATCTTAATTTAATTTCATTTCAATAGGAAGTTTATAAATAATTCATCTTTTTATTGTTACGAGGATGTCATTATATAATTTCACTTATACATAGATATTTATAAATTCTCTTTTTAGTACACTCTTTTATCAATTCTAATAATTTATTTTTAAATATATCGATATTAATTCGATAGAAGATTCACAATAAAAAAAAATTTTTTGACATCCCAGTAACAAATTTCAAGTTTCGTGAATATTACGATTTGTATCCTAATAGAATCTATTAATAATAATGATCACAATGGCGATATAAAAAACATACGATTACGATTCGAAGTCATACATTGTTCTTTCACGAAATTTTTTATGTATGGGTTTTCATTATTATAAATGCTTTAATTTGGAATTGCAAAATTAATTTTATATTTGAAAATTGAAGTTTTTTATTCTTCTATTATTTTACTTTGTTTTATGTTTCGTCGGTCGTTAACATCAAAAACACAAGTGCCAAAGAACAATTAATGACGCCACAAGTAACGTAAGCTTAATTCTAAAATAGCGGGCTAGAATGTTGGACGAAGTGTTTGTTACGTGTGCGCATCGCTCGAAATAATTTTCGCACGACTTGCCATTTTGGTTGAGATTCAATCATCACAATAAAGTCTCGTTATAGCAAACAACAAGTTTGTACAAAAATAACAATTTTTTTCACTTTTAATTCCTAAATTACAAACTAAATTTGAGTATGATTCATCATTTCAATTTTGTATTTCTTCTTGTTTTTTTTTCTTTTTTTTTCATTCTTTTTTTAATTTAAAGACAACTTTGCTTCGTTGAAGTCAATTTTAAATACACAATAGAATAAAAAAAAATACAAATTATACAAAAACAATTATCAAAAATAAATACATTTTCAGTACAATTGATAAAACTGCACATTATCTGTGCAAAGACATAATCCTGCGAGGTAAAAAGTCTATGAAAACTTGAGTTAAATAAGTAAACTACTTTGTCAATTAAATAGAAAATAAAAAGTATAATAAGTTATATCAAAGTTGCAAAGTTGCCATGAAATCCAACATTCCATATACACGATTAATCTAATAATATAAAAAAATCTGAGTCGTCATTTTGATTTGTTAAATATTATACACATTTTTTTTCGTATAAAAAAGGCGAGATAAAATGAAGCGATACTGAAAAATTACACCATGGTCTTTGACAGTACATCTAATACTTATTATACGCGCGCATATGATGAAAGTGAAAATACTGATACACTAGTTGAGATTAATAATAATGACGTTGCGTCAATGAATTCCAATGCGCATCATCATTAATACTTCGAGAATTTGACATATATATGCATGTATATATATGCGAATATGTGATGTATAAATGCTATGATATATGAGTTTGTATGTATGAATAAAAATTTCATTTTAAGATGTTTTTTTAAGTATCAATTTTATGTATGCATTGATGATTATGTAATGAAGGTATGATTCTATGATAGACAATGAACGATACATATTTAGATAGAGAAGAATGATGAATATTGGCTTGAATGTTGAAATTGAATGTTGTCGACTTAAACCCAGGCAACTGACCTGGATGCTACGGATGGGGTGTCTCGCACCGACGGGTCTGGGCTGTGCGCTTGGAATATCGTCGATGGAGTTGCCGGATAGCTACTTCCTGGTCCGCTTTGCCCACTGCCATTCACACCGACCACCGAGGAGTGCGAGGGCGTTTGACCTCCCGGACTTCCCCAACCGGGCACATGCGTCACCAATAATGGCTTTACGTACCCGTTGTTGTTGGTAGTCGTTTGACTTTCTGAAATACCAAATTCAACAAATATAACTAAATTAATTTTCATTAATTTAACTAGCATAATTTGAACGAAGTTTTGATTAAAGTTTTAATTCAAATAGACTATTAAGTTTGTTATTAGATTGCGAAATTAATTATTACAGAAGTTTGAAAATTATTTATTTACTTTTATTATTAAAATGATGAACATTTAATTTGAGAGTTGCATTTGTTTATTAATATTTGCATTCTTTCATTATAGTTTAATTTTTGAAATGAGATTTCAACTGGAGGGTCAAGTTTAGTAAAGACAATTTTAAAGTTTTAATGGAACTATTAACTTTAATTTGCTGAGGTTTTGAAATTATTTCAATTTACTATTAAATTATTAAAATAACATGAATTAAAAAAGAACTCTATAATAATTATTTTCTCATATGCATATAATGTAAGTATTAACCTGGCGTGTGGTACTTAGCGAAACTAAGTTCTTTTGGTGTTTCTGGATACAATTTGCTCAAATACTGCAAATCATATATACGATCGGCTAGACTGCGAATAACGAAGTCCTTGCTCGTAAATGGCTGAAGCATAAATACTTCCGTATTTTCTGTAAAAGAACAATGATTTACAATAATTATTAATACCTCATAAAAAGTAAAAATATAATTGCACTTTCATGTATTCCAAATTACCTCCAACCCATGCGATCGTAATACCACCAAGTTCGGAATCCGAAAATCTCATAAGGAATGTACCCGGTGTCAAATTGGCCAATAATTCTTCGGCCTCTTTCTTTTTTATGAAGCCCATAATAAGCCCGTCTATCCAGGGTCCGCGTAAATGTTCTTTCGTGAGTTTCATAATAGCGTAGAACCATTCCCAGAATGTGAAGGTTCTTTCGGGCAACGGTTCTTTGGTGAACTGAGCCCAACTCAGCAAAAGGTTCGAGTAATCTTGTCCAGGGACGTTGTTGCTGCGGAAGGCCTTTTCCGCGAGGAAGTGCAGATTACTTTCGGTTAATGAGCGGCCGGTAGCTGAACGGAATTTCACGTTCAATGCCTCGGCCACTTGACACCACGGCACTCGATCGGGTACTGCAAATGGCACACGTCCGGGCTCGGCAAATGCATTGTCCCACGTGACCGTCGCCCAAGCGTGTGGCTCCTGATTGCCATGGACAATTACTACGACGGGTAAACTCAGCGTCCAAACTTGAAACACAAGTTCGCCCGCACCTACGCTGAATTGCGACTGAAAGAGAAGGGAAAATTTCTCGTCCATCACCGACTCGGTGCCCTTCTTTTCTGCTCGCTTTATTTTCTTCAGTTGCATATTACGAAAACTGATAGATAACTGTCTCGTTGCCTAGGAAAAATGATTAATATTTGTAAATTTTTGGTGCTTAAATGTATAATATCACTTAATAACATATAGTGAAATTGCAAACTCTGATTTCCAACATATTACTTTGCAAATTGTATTATAATTATTCGCATTCATATTCCAATAGTATTCTAATTTTAATTGCACATACATTAAATTTAACTACAGAGATCAAATATACTTGGCAATCACATTAACGAAAAAAAGTTGCAGAAATAATTTAAGTTACTAAAACATTATATTACATAATTATGGTACAATTTTGTTAAATGTATAATTAAATAATCAGATGTTTTATTTTTTAAATGTTTTAATTAATCAATTAATTAAACGAGATATATCATTAATTAATTGAATCATTATAATTAAATTGTGTTATGTTATTATTAACATTGCCGTACTTGATGATATTCCATGGTGCCTGTATTATTGAGTATATCACCGCTCGCATCTTCTCGTTTTGCCATTTTGTCGCTTTTGAGCAAAGCGTTCGCTTGCGCTTCACTAATGATGCTAACTTTGACCTGTGGCGAATTCATATAAACATTAAGTTTACCGCCAACCAGCAGCCTTACTGTACTTGTAAATCTAGTATTGGTCTTCATAACTTGTGGCGGTTGTTTTTCAATGATAAACGTGCTTGTGACTAGCGAGCTGAGAAGTTGAGTGATTTGTGAATTTAATGCCGGCAAAATATCCGGCATACCGCTTGGTTCCAATTCCAGCTTTTGCTTTAATCGTTCGGCCTCTTTCACTTGTGTTCGTGTCAGCCAAATTAGCTCACTCAAATTTTCACACCAATCTTGAATGGAATCCAAATTGCTATTAAAGTGAGAGCCGTTTCCAGATAGTTGCTGTTCACGTTTCCACCTTAAGAATTTATTAATTATTTGAACATTTAACGTGAAAGTATATTTTTACGTTTTATATTACATGAAAAAATGTTATCATAATTTTAATTATCTTGGTTATTAATCATTATACAAAAAAATACCTTATGAGTTCTTCATCTAATACTTTGGACTGCAAACTGTTAATCATCGCAATTGTATCTTTGAGTTTGTCGGCTAAATTGAGCCGCATTTGCAGAAGTGCTGTAACTTGCTGGTTAAGCATCTGCTCTTGTTGTTCTTTTTGACTAAAAATCCGTAAAAACAAAAAATTATTAAATCATGTATAGAAATTAAATCTTTGCTTAGATTTATTGAATTTTACCGGCGCAATTTCTTCTCCAAATCAATGTTCTGTTGTACAAGTGGCTGGGTTGCTAGATGTTGCAGGTGTGCATTGACTTTTGTACACTCATGATAAACAAGTGCAAATGCTTCTTGATCCTGGGCCATTTGACCCAAGGCTTCGGCGGTTTCTTGCGCACGACGTCGCAATATTTCAACCTGGTGTGCAATCTCCGTTGCTGAGTCAGCAGTCATCAATCTACTAGAACTGGGCATCATATTGACCAAAGAACCACCGAAATTTTCAACTTCAGACACTAATTTCATCTCACGCATCAAACAGTTTTTAATCACGTGGAATAGCTGCGAAGGATTCTGGCTATATTTTTGCTGTAAAATAAAAAATAAAAGCGTTTAATTAACAAATAAATTAAATTATTATTTATCATCAACATTATTTTTATTATTCTTCTGAGGCTTTGAAATGTTCATTAATGGAGAAAATGCAGTGCTTATGAAAAAATTAGTAATAAAAGATTTAATTTCGATTGATATAAATGAGATACGTTAATTAATAGAATTGATTTTCTTAGAATGTTATCAAGTTATACTTTTTTCAAGCACAACTTTTAATGTTTATTTAAGTGCATAACAGCAAAATGTAGTAGCAACAAACTGAATTACATCAACATTTTATATAAAGTATTAAATGTTTAAAATGCAAAACTTGTCAGAAAGAAAACATGTACAAAGGTTTATGTAATTCTGTAATTATTCTCATCATAAAATGTCAACTGCAAAACATTTTACTATACTATATATTTTGTTATACATTTTCTGGAAAATTTATAATAGAATAATAGGTACAATAGATTTTGAAGCAATAATAAGTCAATTCATGTGTACATAATGGAATGAAATTAACGTCTCATGTATATTAAATATGTTTATAGACAGATAAAATGTTTAACAATTTTGTAAATGCACATTATAAATTAATTCGACGAAGGAAGATCGATATGCAGTAATTAATTCATAATTACAATTTAAGTTACATTTTTGATTATTCCACAACGTGAATCCTTTTGTTTTTAGTTTTAGTTTTGAAGTTCTGAATAAATAATACATATTTTGTGCGGTTGTTAAAATTGTCGAATCAGGGTGTCCAGCGGAATATAAATTTGAAATTCAAGGTTTTTTCGGTTCTCAAGGTCAAACATTTTCATTTTCAAGGTTTTCGGCAAATTTTTAAATAATGGGGAAAATAAATAATATTAAATTTTTTTAATTTTAAGCTCTTATTTGTCAATAAAATAAAATTAACACATATTTTTTAATGTCAATTAGTACTGAACATTCTTAAAAATATTGTCATTTCATACAAATCTAATATAAATTAAATAACTTTTAAGATTTGACGTAATATATATTTTTTAATAGAAGACAATATCAATAACACAGAATTATTTCTTCAATTGTTCAATATCTGTCGTAAGTTGAGCAGCTTCAGCTAATATTTTAGCTTGTTTTGTCTCCAAATCTTTTATTTAGCATTTTTTCCTTTTTCTTGTGATTTTTTCTTGTTTTTGTTTATCTATTCGCATCATATGAACCGTCAGTTTAGCAAAAAAGGAGCAAGTCACGTAATTCCAACAAGTTACATCGAGTCAAAACAAGTTGTACATTGTTGCCAATATAGCACTTTGTTATCAACACCATTACATTACATACTGCCAATGTTATTTTTTACCAAAAAAAGGAGGTTAGACAATTGGAGAATACAATAAATCTATAAAAAAACTTTGAATACTAAAATTTTGAATCAACTAAATATATAAAAATAAAAATTTTATTTAAAAAAAATAAAAAAAAATTTTTTTTAATTTTTTAAAAAATTTAAGGCTTTTTCCCGGTTTTCAAGATTTCAAGGTTTGCTGGACACCCTGCGAATGGTTTATTATTCTGCATTATAAATGTGCTTTTCTTTGCATTAAATTTTTACATTATATATATATAATGTAAAATCAATCTTCATAATTCGTCGATGGGTATTATCAATTAATAATGTCAATCTCGACAGTGAGTCATACTGATTGTTATAGATAATAAACTTCATTTTGCAGTTATACAAATGTCGAATAAAAGATAATTATTAGTGCATCGTTTAATTAAATTATGCTATATAATAGCAATAACAAAACAACTGTTTACATATCAAAACAACAAATATTTCACGCTTTTTATTTTACATTAATATGGATTCGCTAATTTTGGCTTTGTATACATTTCAACAGCTCCATATTCATATATTACTCTGATTGTAAAATGTGTAATCAAAACATTTTATTATTATTGTAAAATTACTGTTATACCCTTTGAAAATTAATAATAAAATCAAGTTTATTATTAATTAATTATGTTAAGTATATTACAAAATATTGTTACAACAAAATCAAGGTACATAAAGAAACTTAATTAAATGTTCTTAATTTTAAAAGTGATACAATATCAACAAAATACTTCGTTCGATTTATTTATAACGACAAAAATTGATTATTTAACATCTGATTAAATTTTCAGAAAACATTGCTTAAATTCGTCAATTTTCATTAAATTTACTTGCTCATTGCATAAAATTATTTTTAGATTAAAATTACTGAATATTTTAAATTTTGTTGAGATCAAATATTGATCTTAATGGAATAATTTTCAACGTTGATACTTTACCCTGAAATTCTTCGCAGCTTCCATAAGCTTGATCTTCGTCAGAAATAAATCCTCGGTGGTAAGCGATGCCGCTTTGGATTCTAGTTCTTGAATAAACGAATTAATAAGATTAGCAGTGTACTGCTCGTATTGGGGATTACTTGACTCCAAGCTATCAGCGACAGGCCTACAAATAAAATGTAATTATTTTTTTATTAGTATCGTGTACTATCTTTATTTTCCAGACATATATCATAACATTAATGTTATTACATAATATAATAATTACTAAAATATTTAGAATAAAATATATAACAACATTCATATTTCACTAATGAATACATATAACAAAGATATATATTTTAAAAATACATATAATATGTAACAATAAAATATGTAAAAGTAGTATTAATATTTAATGAATAAAGTATTACGGTGAAATTCAATACAAACAGTATCAGCGTGGCCGATGTCTAGAATAAAAAAAAGACAAAAAAAGGGTCAGAAAGCTTGACCGGGTATTTGCGGAACAAAGCTTTTAATTACCACAGCTTTTCTTCAATCCATGCTGACATAAAGTGTCGCACTTCAATTGGGAAGTGTTCCCCGTATAAAAAACGAACTTGTTGCAGTGCTTCTGGCGGCAACTGCTGAGATTTTGACCATAATGCCATTATGAAATGATTACCTTTTTAGTCTCGGCCTGAGAAAAAACAAAATCAATTATTAAAATCATAAATTATTACACTAATTTATTTGTTGTAATTCATTGTTTTTATATAAATAATTATAAGTGACATTAATAATAATTGATTAAAGCTCCTGATTTATTGTCTGAAGTTAAATTTGATATCTTATCGAGTAATTAAATGTACAAAATTCCGTTAATCATTTAATCTTGTGAAATAAATGAGTCGAAAGAAATGAAATGAAGAGTCAAAGTTATCTAATTAAAACTCATGATTGAAGTATATGTGACAGAGATGAATCAATCATTTTCTGTTCGTCAATATGTTATTTCAAAGTCTGCTGAGAGTCAATGAACATTTCAATAAATTAATGAAAATCTTTACTTAAAATATATAACTGTAATTATTTTCATATTTTTAAACTCTTTTATTAAGTTATATTTCAATTAAACTAACAAAATATAATATTTCACATATTCTCTTTTAAATATTATAAAAATAGAAAATGAAGTTGTATGAAAAACTGCAAATTAATGCACGTGTAAGTAAAGTGCGCATAGTATTAAAACGCTTAAACAACTTTAAAATTAAATTATTTTTGGAAAACATTTCCGCTGAATGAAAAAGTATTAAATTTGAAACTTACAACGCATTTTCTGAACTATACACAATCTTGAATTCGGTTGATTGAATTTGATAAATTGTTTTACTTACAATTAACGAATCAAGTTTATATAAGCTATTCAAACAAGAATAACAAATTGTTAAAATTAACTTTTGTTGCTGCAAAAAAAAATGTTTTCTTTAGTTTAAGTTTATGTTTTGAGAAACAAAATGTTAAGTAAATGAACGACTTCAGTTAAAAGGAAAAACATTAAAAACACGAGGACATATATTTATAAATAAAAAGTAAATTATTATTCAATCCCTCTTTCAACAATACATAAATTAAATGATTCCGTATGGATTATATTGTACTGTTAATATATATAAGTATATATATAAGACTACTGGAAATTACACCTGCGCTTCACATTCAGTTTAATATCTGTATGAATATTAACGTCATATGTTTTGTCTTGCAAATCATCATAATAATAATCTCAGTGGAAACAAAAATTTGAACAGATGTTTCAAATGTTATAAATTATGAAGAATACATATTTTGTATAAATCTGTGCATTATTTGTTGTTTTAACAAACATAGAAGAATATATAAGTAAATATATAAAATAAATAAATAAAAGTTAAGGAATGATGCGAGTTCAGCGACTGAGTTACAACCTGTTTTTCGTGATTCGACAAAAAATGTGTTGATTCAACAAAAACCTTGTCAGTGGTCACTTTGCACTTATTGAAATACTTTATTACTTCAGAAAATAGTAATATTTCAACAATATAAGTTGCAAATTTACAACTTTTATTTAATTATTTAATTACTTTTCTTAATATTTAAATAATGTATATCCATTAAAAATTGCGTTATTTTCAAACTCATTTTTTCATCATTTTTTGAATAAAACAACGAACAAGTAAATAAATATCTATCAATGAAAATTGAATGAAAAATTTTCTGAAAGAAATTTTGAAATGGAGTAGAAGAAATGAAAGTAAAAGAAGCAAAAATGCAGATGTTTCACATTCTTTCGTGGCAATCATTAGCAGTGTAACAGAAAAGGTAGAGGGAAAAGTGTTCACGCGTGAAACAAAGAGTCAACTTCTCGCGCACATCGCGATGTAAAACAAAATTAAACTGATCTTCGTCATCTTCGGGAGTCTCTCACCTTGCACCAAAACACACGGCAGACCAATAAATCTCGCAAATCACTTCGAATCATAAATACCTATATATTTCTATAAATTATCTAGTTACGCAAACAACGCGTTTAACTTATTCTTTCTCGCATGTCAGAGATCGCGAACAAAAAAAGGCACAAAGATTAAAGGAAAAGGATGGGAAAAATAATACGAGGAAAAATCGCGATTTTCCAATTGGCAACACGGGGGGACAAGTCCGTCCGTCGGCGTGCGAGTCACAAAGATCCCGATCAATCGATCATCCAAGTCGGGTTCTGCGTTTGCCCCCACCTCGCGGCAGAACTCCGCGAAAACCGAGAAACAAGGAGGAGGCAAAACCGGGAGGAGGAAAAAGAAACGACGACGAACGGGAAAAAGAGGAGGAAAAACGCAAGGTCCGTGACAATGATGCGATCAAAAATGAGAAAACGAACGAGAGAGAGAGAAAAAAAAGAAACAATGACAATTTATAAAGAAAGAAGAAAGGACAAAAATGAGAGCGACAAATGGATTAAACAAAATGTAAAAGAAGAAAAAGTTGCTTACTTTTGCGTGGAGAAAAAGAAAAATTGCTGATAACGTGAATTGACGATGAAGAAGCTCGTGCCTAAAAATAACCTGAAGACATGAAAACGAGAGCGCGAAAAGTCGTCGCGATTTATCGATCGACGCGCCGCTTTGTTTATGTACGAAATAATTTGGAAATGCGAGCCTAATAAATGTCGTTTTAAACAAGGACGAATGTTCGGCTAATGTAAATAAAAAAGGATACTGATATTTGTGCTAAAAACTTAATTCCCATTGCGTATTAAAATAACGCAGATTAATTCACGTAATGGATAAAATACTGGAATAATTACACAGTACATTTATCGATGTAAAAACAAACAAATACATACATAAATAAGGAAAAAATGTGAAATGAACAAAAGAGAAGTCTTACGCCACGACAACGGAAGAAGGAAAAGGAAAGATGATTACAGAGCGAGATGCGTATAAGTTATTTTCATATCTTCGAAAATGTGATAGACAAAGAGAAACACTTATGTTTACATATAATGTAATAAGGAAAGACAAATAAACATATGAAAATAGCGTATATACGCAGTTGTGAAGTTAAAGTAAGATAGAATATACGAATGAGTGCGACAGAGTATGAGGTTGGGAAGTGACGTGATCGGCGGAATAATTGGAAGTAGTACCTGCAGCTTCGGAGGAGCTCTCAAACAGGGACGTGACGTAGTTGTTCGGCGCGGAGCTCGTCGTCCGCGCTCTCGCGAGGGGGGGTTTAGGCCGCCTCAAAAGTGCGTCGTAGGAACGAGAGACCGGTGGCACGCGCGATTCCCATCAATACTCACGGGTTTGAGTTTTGTGACTGTATGTATGTTTTCTTTTTCTTTCTTGTTTTTTCGTTGCCCTTTGTTTTCTCTCTTTGGCCTGGCCGCGGCGACGATCGACGGCGAAGTAGTGTCGTGCCTTGGCGGGACCGATTCCAAGAATCGCGTGCCGTAAATGGCAACAGGTCGGTGGTGGGAGCCGCGTCACGTGACCGTCGAGTGAGCATGCGCCACCCACTTCTTGGAATTGTCTGCACGTATATATATAATAATATAACACATGCGCACCAAATCGTAACGCGCGCGACAAAACGGAAATTCGCCGGGTAAGTATGAATGTATGTATATAAAATTCATATATGCACATTAAACTGATACATAAAAATGACGGGGGTGGTGTGTGTGCGAACCGGGAACAAAGCGGAGGGTAACGCGGCTTTTTTCAGGGTGACGATAACACGTCAAAACATTGCTTCCTCAGGGGGTTGACGAGCGCTGATAAGAGGGCAAGATTCTTCGGCTTTTATGTACTTTCTTTGCAACACACTTTTGCATATTTCGTTTATGAATTAATTATTAAGTAAGTGTTTAGTCAACATAATTTATTCAGTTAATGAGTTGTCTTTGTTGACTTTGGTGGTAACTAAAACAATTAGTTTATTATTGATTTTATATAATAAATATTTTTTAAAAGCGTCAATAAAATATTGTTTTATATTATTGAAAGTCATATTATTAAACTACAATAACAGAGAATGTGGAACACATTTTAATTATTGATTTAAATATAACAAATTTTATTTGAATTTTAGTTAACAATTTTATGCAGTAGAATGTATAATTTGTTAAAATATTTAAATAACAGAGCAAGTAAAATATTTGATAAATTATCTTGGACAGAGCTCAAGCTCGAGCCCTAGTAATTATTGATTAAACATAACTTGAATATGATTAATAATATTATGACTTTAAATTTCGAATTATAAGCTGAAAATACAGTTCTACGGCAAGTCTTCTTTTGCAAACACTATTTCATGGGATAAAGCGGAAGAAAATAAATAATTGGCGAAATAAAAACAAATAAGACGGTATTTCAACAAACAATCTAAACTAATTCTGCGTATTATGTAATACAATTTAATTATGCGGGTATATACAATGTCGTTTGTGTAAGGTTTGATTCAATAGCCGAAGACGAGTGTAGCAATCTCATACGAGTCAAATCGGCAATTTTTCCCCAGTTGCGGGCGATATTTTTTCTTACAAGTGCAATGAACAGATCTTTTCTTCCCTGAGAAATGGAATGAATTTCTTTCCCTAGGGAGGGAAAGTAACTTTCTATCTTTTCTGTTTGTCTCCCATGATATGAACGATATTTTTTGTTACGAGGGAAGAAAAAAAGCACTTTTGTATTTCCTCCTAGGAGCGAAAAGTGCGTTTTTCATGGCTGAGTAACGAAAAGTTACGACATTATGTCATTTAAGGGATTAAAATACTTTTCCTCTCAAGGGAGGGAAAGTGAAACTTTCTTCCCACTTTTTAAGGAAGAAAAGTGTGAGAAAAAAGTAATTAGCTGCAATATCACCAGTTTTTCTGCAGAAATTTCTAGGCAAAATTTTATTAAATTATATGAAAATCTTATGAATAAAATCCAAAATTCATATTAATATGTAATACTTTAGATGTAAGTAATAGATAATAAAACTCAAAAACTGTTTAACAAACTCTGTCTTTGCAATTATAGCATCGGAATATTAATGAAATGAATATTTTTCATCTTTAATCACTATTAATTATGTTATTTCGTATTATTCAAGATTTCGACTATCCGAGGTATGCTTGGTCCCGGCCATCTCGGATAATCGAGGTTCTACTGTATATGTAATACAGTATTGTAAAAATGCAAATAATTTTGATACTTTGCTCTCTTTAATACATTATATAAAACAAATTTTATCCCTTCTTTACTATCTAGTATAGTAATTTTTGAAAGAATAATTTTCTGTGTGTACTCGCGCGTAAAAATCAGTTTGGATAGAGTCTGGCAAATAGCATCCAGACTTCATTTTTACTCTATCCAAACCGTTTTTCCCATTAGGGTATATATATGTATTATTTATATGTAAAGTTCATATTCATATACATACATTTAACATTTCATGTCATCGTATAAACTACTTTGATCATGAATCTACTCATGTATTTGCAATGGTTTCATCTGTGTAAATTGAAAAAAAAAAAAAATCAATAAAAGTTAAAATAAAAGATGAAATAAATGTAGATAATATTTGAGAAGTTTTTCGAATTTTTCATCGGTTAAACAAATGTTGAAACATTCCAGAAACCTCAATTTTTCAAAACTCTACGACAATTTTCAAAATTTTTTTAATTTTTGAAAAATTTGGAATTGTAATATGTCTATGTATTAAAGTTAGATCATCTAGTGAAAATTCGATAATTAACCTTGATTTAACTTGTCCGTAAATTGTTCGATCAAGGTTGCATGAATTTTCGATAGCGAAATTTCAGTTTATTATATTAAAATCTAAATACAACGTTGGAATTACCATACCATATCATACCATTTTACATTTTTACACGCTCAATAATAATTAATGTTTATTTATAAAAGAATTTTATAAAACATTATTAGCTTTAAATTACTTTTTTTTAAATGATTATTATTATGATGGATTAAAATGATGAAAACAAAGTTAATATTACTCTTATTACATTTGTGAAGATAAAAATTTGCATATTTTATTTCAAATAAACTTTTTACTTCACATCAAATTGAATATAAATTTCAGTTTCTTTCTAAAAGTCAGATGCACCAATTTTAGTCTAATTTAAAGTTAAAAAATGCATTCGATTATTCATTAGAATTTGGTTTAACTTTTTTTTCTGGAAGTCATATTTTTAGCGCTTATTTTTTAGTTAAAAAAAGAATAGAATAATCTGAATTTTTTGAAAAAGTATTAATGAAATATAAATGTATAGTAATGCATGTAAAATAATATTTTTTGCGCTGAAATTCGGATTTTAAAGCAACTATTTGTACAATGTATTTCGATAAATTGCTTGTTTTAGATAGGAATATAAAATAAATAGAAAATAAAATCGTATAAAATATGAATATGAAAACAATGATTAGTTTTACTGAAACTTTAAAGAACTATCTTTTCATACTGATAAAAAATGTTTTTTTCGTTAGTTTTATTCAAGAAACCATACAGCGTATTGATTTTACGTTACGAAAGCAGTAGAAGCAGAATGTTAAATAACAATCAGAGAGGCTTGCTTTATTAAGTGAAGGATAATGAATTTGAGTTTGTCCTAGTTTGCATTCCATTTTAATATACGATACAATCAAACAAAATGCAAAGCAAATATTTTTTTAATATTTTACAAAAAAATTAATATTCACTTTTGCTTAGTAATAATCAAGTAAAATAGTTTCTATCCGTTGACCTGCTGGATTTTCAATCGTTTCCGGTAATTCGAAGAAAAATATACATTTCTCAAGAAAATCGCATTAATTCTTTTCAGATTCACGGGATACGTTAAAACCTGCTGAAAAACATACTGAAGATGTGAATGAAAAAACCAGAAAAAATTGATGAATCATCGTTAAAATCTCAAATATTTATCGCAAAAATGATCCGCTGCATTTTTCTCTGAACTTTTCCCGGGAA
Organism: Gryon sp. ZL-2020; assembly: GCA_022817425.1. Lineage (NCBI taxonomy): Eukaryota > Metazoa > Arthropoda > Insecta > Hymenoptera > Scelionidae > Gryon > Gryon sp. ZL-2020. Next base: position 13,053 of record JABFPJ010000930.1, on the reverse strand, counting down.
ATTTATTGATCGAATTTTTCTTTATTACAAAATATTGTTTCAGACGACGAATAATCATAAAATATATTATCTTCAAAAATTATAATAGAAATTAATATGAAAATATGTTGTTTAAAATAGTTCATAGTTAATTATTATTTAATATAAATTTAATAACTAACAAACTAAATGTTGGAATTTATTTTCATGAAAATGAAAATAAATTGTTTTCATAGGAAAAATTTTCTTTTTTCTTTTGGCACTTTTATCGAGTACAAACTTAACAAAAGAGGAAATTTTGTTACACATAAACCGACAAACCGGATGTGAAGGTTTCAAATATCTTTATGATTTTCATAAAAAACGAAAATTAAACACGTGTTTTTAGTTTCCTATTATTTGAAGTGAAAGGAAATATGCTTTATTGAAAAATGACATTTTATTCATAATTTTATAAACATCTTGTATTTTATGATCGAATACAATTAAGTATAAAATATCAAGTTATATATTTACATCTTTGTAATAAATGCTATTATGGAATAAATAAAAAAATATAACAATATATATTTTATACGCAATTTATAAATAATTCGGAGATTTATCTGACGAAGATTTTTTGATTATTATTATGGATGGTAAATTTATATTTAACTTACATTTATGGTATAAATATATAAAAAATATCTAAGAACTTAATAAAAATTAAGATACGCAAACTCGAAATATAATACTATTAAAATATCATCTCAACTATTCGTAAATACTTTTGAACAAACCATTCATATATAACAAAACATATATTCTTATATACAAATATAATATTTCATCTTCAAAGTACAAAAATTTGTTGAATTAATAAAATCACTATTTTTCAATTCGCCAACAATTCACTATAAAAACATATAGTAAAAAATGTATATCAAAATCACATGCATACATACATATACTAAAAAATGAATACTTACCATCAATTTATAAAAATATTTTTGAATACAAAATTGCGCTTCTTAGAAGTTATACTCATTTTGATTAATTAATGTTTCTTCCATTCAAAAACATATAATTTGTTGCAAGAATAAAAAATACTAAACGAACTCTACATTTTGCAGAATCAAAGGTGGTAAAATAAGGACTGCCGCGCCGATTAGGTAGGACGTCGAGCTGCCAAGACTCCAAAACACTATGCACGCTGTTACTGGCCCACATGCTCTAGCTAACATGCCTAGCGATCGGAATATTCCAGTTATTACTCCTTTTTGGGTTTCGTTTCCAATTCGAGACATTAAAGTATTCATACAAGTGACTACCATTGATGTGGCTGAAGCAGTACAAAAACAGGTTACACTTTTTCCCCCTAAACTTATATAATAAAATATAAAGTTAAATGACAAATTTGAATAAATTATGAACAAATTTCCTTTGAAAAGTTGGGAGAATACTTTTATGATATTAACTTTTGTGATATTAACTTTTGCAATGTTATATTTGCATTATTAAACTTGTAATACGGCATTATTAAATTTATGATATTAAATGTGCAATATTAAAGTTTCTCTAAAATACAACATAGCTGGAATATATTTGTTTATTTTTTAATTTAATCTATATTCTTTGTTATATCATCAATGTTTATATATTTCATGCTAAAATATATATAATGTATAAATTAAATGCAAACTTCATAAATAAATAATGCTAATTAAATGGTCTCTTAAATTATTTGTACTTACACACAGCAAACAAAAATATACCAAAATATAGAGGCGGCAAACTTTGTGCTATTCCAATGAAAACAAACGCAGGAATTATCAACCATAATCCCTAAAAGATTAAATTAAATATAGTAAAAATAAATGATGAAATAAAATATAATACACAATTTGACAAGAGAGTGGTCTATATAAAAATGCATAATTATTGATTTTCATAGTCTGTTACAGTGTCTTAGAATCCATGCTGAAATACGAATGCAATTTCTTCTAAATTATGTGTTTTACTTCATGCATTATCAATATATAATCTACATACGGATTTCAACATTGTAATGCATATTTTATGCAGGTTTCATGCATGGGATGGATATATTTTTGGTTTACCGACTGTCAAGTATTTTAGAGTAAAGAAATTACTTGTTCTAAATCATAATTTCACTTATAATTTATATTATTAACTTTAATGGATTATTTAACAAGATTGTATGAATTGATGCCAAATTATAATAATGTTAATAATTAATAATTTCTTAATGTAAGTTTAAACAGTTATTATGAACTCAGATATTGCATTTCATATCTACCGTAGATATCTTTTTATCGACTGTTAAAATAATCTCTGTATGCTCAAATGATGTATTACTGTAAATATTTATAGCAAATCCCTATCTTACCTGCATACGAATAAATTTAATTTCAAATTTATAAATTTATGAGTAGAAAAATAATAGTAATTAAATTGTTTATTGCTATTATCAAATAATAATGTTTATACTTAAAAGACAAATTTTCATCAAGTATATATTTATATATAAATTGATATTTTGCAATACATAATCATTTCCTAGCAGAACTTGTTTTTCACGTTACGTTGTGAAAAACGAATAGCTACTTCTTGAATGTAATGAATGGGATGACAGACTTAAATTACTGATTTGTAAATCAGTGTAATTAATGTGGTAATTTAATTGCCTCAGTCTTTAACACTCTGTACAAAATAAGCTATCTTGTTATTTGATGAAAAGGAAAATTAAATATGAAAATCAAAATAATATAAATTTACTAGAATAAAATGTTGTAATAATTAAATGCCTAAATAATATATAATGTTGTAAAAAATGTTTTTCTTACCACAAGCGTGAAGAACTTTGTTCTATGTGCCGGAATATTTCGTACCCAAGATCCTTGTAAAACTGTCATTACTAAGCCAATTCCGAGGAACATCCAGCCTTGTTGCATCCTCGTGAAGTTAAATGTATAATGTGTTAAAAACGTTAAAGTAAACTCTAAGCCACTGTATATAAATAGATATAAGAAGAACGACCAGCCTAATACTCTTAAACGTTTTAAATCTGAAATATTTACAGATTGTTTAAAATACATATTATCTTAAAATAATATCAAAATATACATATATATATATATATAGTAATATTAACAATAAATACCATCAGTCTTAAGATTCTGAACTCCATTAAATTGAAATAAGTCTATTGGATTGATGTAAGACAATACACCAGAAATACTTTGAGCAAAAGATTTAGCTCGATACTTTTTATGTAAACTTTCTTCGAAACAGGAGATTACATATAACAGATCCAATAAGGATAAGGTAAAAGCCAATATCGCTGGTAAAATATACCAGTTTTCTTCTCTATTTCCAACAGACATTTTAGCAAAAAAGGCTCCAATCATTGGACCAAATGTGAAGCCAATGGAAAAAGCTATACCAATCATTGCCTAAAATGTAAAATTATAATATCAATTATTAATTAGAAACATCGAATAAAATTATCACCAGAAAAATTAAAAGTATCAGTTAAAGTAACTTTAAAATGTTTTCCAGACTTGTTATGTTAATACCACAAATGATTTACAACTTTTAACTTGTCACTTGTTATCGTACATAAAATAAAATAATGAGTAACACTTGTGACAGTTAAACAAATTATACAATAACTAAGTATTATTCCAAAAGTTTATTAAAGTAGTTTTTAAAACTTGTTTAATTAATTATAATAAATTATATATTATGTAAAAAAATAATGACTAAGGTTTTTTATGTTTTTTGTTGTTGTTTACCATGCCTTTGCCTCGACTTTTGGTTCCTGTAACATCTGTTACAATTGCCATACTTAAGCTAACATTCCCTTTACTGATTCCACCAATCGCTCGAGCTAAAATAAAAAGTCCAAAATTGCGCGATAAAATCCAAACTAAGTGTGACAGTGTTATTCCAATTAAACACAATATCATCATTGGTTTTCTTCCATAAATATCAGACAATGCTCCAATTGTTGGGGCACTTATGAATTGTAAAAAGGAATACATTGATCCCAAAAATCCTGCAAAAAATATATGATTATATAATATAACAATAATTTCAGTCAGTACATCAAGTACTTAAAAAAAATATATATATATATTGAAAATTAAATTACCTCCAAACAAGACAGTGCAAACATTATCTGGCGCATTGAGAAAGGTATTAAGATTTTTGATATTTGACATAAACATTGAATATAAACCCGTGCCATCATCCGTGGCCTTATAATGCTCCAATAAAGCCGGAAACAATGGCAATATTAAAGTAAATGCCAAAAGATCCAGTAACAGTGAAACAAAGACGATCCTCACAGTTTTTGGATTATCCTTCGTTGATTCCATGATTTAGTATTTTTATCCACTACAACAAGGCACTTCTAAAAGAATTTGTCACCGACAAAAAAATAGTTTCAAACTGTACTTTTTAACATCACTTTACTTTCTTTTCATTTTCATTTCATTTTCAAATTTGAATTTTTTCCCCTTTTTTTCACACTTAAAGTATTAGTGATATGCATTTGTACATGTTAGTGTATCAATATATATATGTATATGAGAATATATGTGGAATAACTTAAAACAATTTGGATTTTATCTATCAACACGCCACGTTAGCCGGCGATAGAAAAAGAAGATGTTTAAGGCCGAAATCAACTTACTTTCTAAGCGGGACAAGTGCGCGGCACAGTCTGAGCAAGTCTGTCATTTCCCCCGGTCATTATTTCACATACGCGGCAGGTGAAAGGAATATGACTTTACTCTCGTTGCGAGACATCATTCTTCTTATAACAATTGCAGACGATTCTTTAGACTTGCGAAAATCTTGTGCCATTCATCAGTCATCGGTAACATAGAATGACTTTTTGGTAACATTTGGTACCGTTTTGGTATCTGATTTGCAATTCTGCAACGATGATCTAATAATGTTTTTGAAATTATCATTTTTCAAATTTAAGATTTTGTCATTCTGTAATTATAGTCATTTATAATTAATGTTAATAAATATTAATGTTTTTTGATGATTTCAGGATTTGAAAATGTTTTCTTTCGATTGATATACTTTTTACAAATTGAAAAATGGGAGCAAAGTTGAAGGGAAAGCTAAGATTGAGAAATGGAAACGATTATGTAAGGATGAAAAAACAAATTTTTTGTTGAATAGTATTCGGGTGTTTCAAGTACCGTTGCCGGTATGACGATCTCGGTTTCATTCTGTTTAGAAGTTTTTGCAGAAGGTGGCGTATGTGAATTGAAAATGAGAAAAAATAAAAGATACCTTTATACCAACTGATACTTTTCAGTTTCATCTTTATTTTTTAATATGATCAAAATATATGGTTTATAGTAAGATTATTGACATATAAAGATAATTTAAACCTCAATTAACATACACATTTTAACTATTAAATAATTTCTTATTCTGAATTTGTTTAAGTACAATGTTACATAATAGAACATTTCTATCATTAAGATAAAATTTGAAAATTTTTATATTTTCAATCTCAGCTATATTTTATCATATTATTAACAAAACTATGATTCATCTGGTGAATGTATCCGTTAGATGTCTCCACTCTGGAGGATGAAGTTCCCATAAAAATCCTTTTAAATTCAAAACGAAATTTCAACATGCGGCGTGTATTATATTTTACAAAAGTGGCGTCAGGCATACTCGACTGAAATTTCTTGAGTGAAACTTATCCGAATGGCCGATAGATCGGCATAGCGTTGAATCGCATATCTCATCATTATTTTCATTTGCCAGTGAAGCGAAAAATAGCCCGAACAGACGCACCCAGTAGCATTATAACGTTTAACTTCCGTTTGCGCGCCGCACATGCCGCTTATCCATACGTTTGCGCTCGCGCAACCGCACACACACACACACACACACATATATATATATATATATATAATATATAGAACATACAAATACACATGTACATTCAAACTTAATCCCATGTATATGTACTTCCTCAATGAACAAAGATCTTTTCAAGTACAACTCAAACTGTAATTTCCATTTAATTATGAGAATTTGAAATTTAGTGAAAATTAAAGAGATTCAATTTTAAATTTGTATTTGACGTAGTTTCATTATCTTGACAAAAAAAAGTAAGAAGAGAAGGCGAGACTTGTCTTTTTTCACGTAAAATCGGCATTTCTTTTGATATCATTTGAACACCGCTGGATTAAATCTTTCGAAAAGGCGTCGAACAGACTTTGATTTTGAATCAAAAGAAATCTTTCAGAACTCACGGTTCAATGTACCTTTTATGTACGAGAATCTGTTTAGAAGCACTTTTGTCACACGAATTTCTTCAGATTGGAATTTATAAGTCAATGAAAAACACGCTTAATATTTGAAATCAAAGATTATTGATTAAACGAAAGACAAAGCATTTTTCCTATCACTGCAATTTTCTTCGAACAAAACTTCTTTTATTAACTAACTAAAGCTTTGTTAAAAAAATGAAGAACAAATTGTTAAAGAGAATATTTGTAATTTTGTGCATAAAAGAAGAGAGAAGCGTTTAAGGAATAGCGCGCGAGCTTTCGAACAGAGCAGGTGGCACAAGGGCAATCGGCAGTATATCGCGGTTAAATTTGAAGCGAGGTGCTCTGCGCTTGCCATCTGGGTGTTTGTGGGGCCCATACGGTGCTTCGTTGGCTTCACCTTGCACCTCGGCCCCCGAAATATCTCCACTACGTAGATTTTTCGTTCCGGTGCGATGCTCGTGTTCGTGAATTTGAACCAACAAATAAACTCTCCGTGATTAAAATATTATGCTTTGCCGCAAAATCTTATCCCTTTTATACACATAATTTATTCATATTCAACATTGTACAAATTATTTGAAATTAAATTGTCTTAAACATCTTTAAAGTGTCAATGTTTTTTCTTTCAAAATTAATTTGTTGAAAATGCTTTATTTGCAATAATTCTTGCAATGAATTAAGTTTTATTTTGCGATGAATATAAAGTTTTGATTTGAAGATTTTTCTAAATTTAAAGTTCACGAAATTCATGCTAAACGCAATGTATATTATGAACCGATATTTTCCAAGAATAATGGCCCGAAAAGTGACCGTTTCCTGAAATCATAAATTTAGCCTTTTAATTGGCGTTCGCATTTTTTTTCCTTATTCCATCACATGAACGAGTTCCTGTCGATTCTACCAAAACTTACACAATCTAAAATCCAATAAAGAATTCATTCTTCTATCTAAAAAGTATCTATCTATATCTCATTGTACTAAGTAAAATAATAAGTAAAACATAGTAATATTATGATTACGCTTTTTTCAAAATTAACTTTCACTGTCTTTATTAAAGTTAGAATATCAGTTTTCAGTTTTAAAGAACTCGAAAAAGTCACGAGAAAACACATGTAAAACTTGTTAAGGAGCCATCTGTTATCATTAGAAGTTTGTAAGTGTCGCAGTCATTTCAGGGGAAAATAGTTTCCGCTGCATTAGTTTGTCGATAATAATGTGGAAAAGCAACAGATGTATACTTATTTCGTGCTAAGTAGAAGAGCATTCATTTTGACTGATAAAACTTTTGTCATTAACTTTCGTGTCATCTATTTTCGACTTTTCTAATTCGACAAAATAAAACGAAGAAAGAAAACATCAGTTTTAATTAATTTTTTTAAAGAGTCGATGGTTCAAATCTTAAAGAATAAAGATTTTTTTTCCTGTCAAAAAGTACAGTTTTTTTAATTAGATCGTTAAGTTAAAAAAAAAATTATAGAAAATGTTAGAATTAAAAGTTGTATAACATAAAAAAGATGAATATAAGAAAATTGAGCCGATGTTGCGACCCTTGCAAATCAAGCGATCCTGCATGATCCAATCGCGCATGAAAATCGCGAATCCTCCATCTGTCTCTTGTGTGTCTGTTGAGTGTATCTGTGCCCGCAGCACTGCCGTTACTTTCTTGCTGCGTGTAAATATGCAAATTTACGTCGAAAAAAAGGAGGAGGAAGAACGCACGGTGTGTGTGAGAGAGAAAAAACTTGGAAAATTTGCAAGATTGTATACGATAGTGAGAAACGACAAATTTTAATTTCATTAGTAAAAAAAACTTAAACATGTTCGTTTAATACGAAAGTAGATAAACTTTACTTTCTGATCTTAGAAATTAAATTGCAAGATTGGATAAATTACATGTATTTAACAATAAAAGGTTAACTTTGGGGGAAAAAATATTCATTTTGTTCAGCGCAGGAAAATTTTGAATTCTAAAAAAGCTTCATGGTATTTTGCTAATTTGTAACTCAGAGACACTTTCATGACACTCAGAGAAAAGTGTCATGAAAATGTACTATGTTTTATAGTAGTTTGGGAATTTTTGCAAAAGAATATAAATTTTACTATGTTTTAAATTGAATTTTACTATGTATTCGTTAAATTTTACTATGTTTTCGTTGAAATTTACTATGTTTATATTGAAATTTACTCTTAAACATAGTTAAATTTGTACTCTTTTGCAAAAATGCCCAAACTACTATAAAACATAGTAAATTTTCTTGACTCTTTTCTCTGGGTGTATTAGTTTAGAATGTAAAATAAAATGTGTAATGTTTATTAATTATTTAAATTAAAATCAATGAAATAAAGTAGAGAAAGAAAGAAAATTGTACTGGTTAGTGGATAAAATATAAAATCGTTAAATTTTGCAACAAACAAAAAGCAAACTGAAATCGATCAGAACAAAACCTAACATGATATCACATAGGGGTGAAAATCAATGTCAAAAATCTGCCGCTTTTCCCGGAACGTGGGGCCCGGGAGAGTTTATTCGCGCGGAGGAAATCCCGCGGCAACAATGGAACAAAGAATTTTTTTCGGCCGGCTGCTCGTGGATCGACGACGAGCCACGGCCGGGAGAGCAACAACACTTTGTCCCCCGGGTGAAGGCATGCTTAGTGCCGTATTTTAAAAAGGGAAAAAGGATGGCCAACCCCTAAAAAGTACCGCTGGAAGCGGAAGGCGAAGAAACGAAAAGAAAGAGGAAAAGACGAAGAAAGGAAGCGGGAGGAGGAGGGAGGTCAAAGAAAAAACGACACTGAGAAAAGAAAAAGAAGACAGAACAAGTGAAAGAGAGATGGAACGAAGAAGAGGAAAGGGGGGGGGCACGATCAGCACAAGCGCGTGCCCGAGTAACCGACAGCAGATGCGCTCGCAAGCGCAGCTGTCCTCCTACAAGTGGTGCTCAATCATCCCCTTTTCCCTTGGTTTTTCACCCAGCATGAAAAAGAAAAGAGAGCAAAAAAATAGCGCACACGTGTTGCGTCAATGATCCGTCTGTCTTTGTTCAATTTGGTATCTCAAGCTGAGTTTTGTCTTTGTTCTAATAAGATTGAATTTGCGATTGACAAATTGTAACAGCTTGAAAATTGTTGATGAAGTTGAAACTGAAGGTGGAATTAAGAGGATTTTGAGAACTGTTTTGAACAACTATTAGTCTTTCAAGACTTTTTTTTCTGTTTTATTTAATTTCATATTTACACTATAAGAATAAATATCTCATTTTGAGACATTTCTATTGATTGAAACACGAAATTTTTCTTAATTATTTAATTTTAGGACGTTTTTAGATGGATTTTGACTAAAATATAAGCTTTAAAAAAGGTCATTTTTGGATAAAAAACTATGTATGAATCACTGTGCTAAGATTTGAAGAGGAATGTTTCACCTTTAATTTAAAAAAAAAATGTTGTCAGAATTTGTTAGAAATTGCGGATCTTACGTCATTTTTAATCTAACAATGCATTTTTTCCAACGGCTATATCTTAGTCAAAATCCATCGAATTTAAAAACATTTTTTTCAGAAAAAATAGACTTTCTTATTGACGCCATAAGTGCATTTAAAGTTTGCAAAATTTTAGAAAAAAAACGTGTGTTTGGATTTCTTAATATTTGGCCAATAAAAATTGTTCAAAACAAATTTTGTATATCAGGCTTTAAAAGTAGAGGCTTTTAAAGCCTCTTTTTTACCTTTTATTTAAAACTCATACAGCCTTTTTTCGTTGAAAATTTGCCAAGTTATAACATTTTGAAAAACGCTACACTCAGAGACATTTGATATAAATTTTTACTACAAAAAATACCAATTATGGAATAGAAAGGAAAACAAACACATTTTCATATGAAACATAGTAAAATTAGATATGAAATTTAGCAATGTCTAGTTTAAGTTCTCTTTAAAAATAATACTTTTACATCTAATTTTACTATGTTTCATATTAAAATGTGTTTGTTTTCTTTTATGTTTCGTAAATGGTATTATTTGTAGTAAAAATTCATATCAAATGTCTCTGAGTGTATTTTTTCATTTATATATATTCTTTTATATTTTTAGCAGTGTATCTCAAAATAAGACACTTGCTTTTGATTTTAATGTAAACATTTTTTAACTTTTAATTTTAAAATATTGTAGACAGGAATATTATTTGTTTTGACGGTTTTTCCCCTTCTTCTTAAAGAAACTTGGTGAATATAATTCGGGATTATATTATGGATTATGTGTATATCAAAAACGTCAAAACACTATGTCAAAAGCGCCAGAATTTTTATATCATAAACGCCAAAGATGATTGTATCGAAAGGGCCAAAAAATTATTAATCGTGCTATGACAAATTAATAAAACTATTCATTCATTCATTTCTGTGTTACAATTAACTCTAAATAATCATTTATTAAACTACTGATTTTTACATTAAATATTAAACTGATTACAGTTCGACTTTAATGTTTCTTATAAGATATTTTATAATTCTATTCCAAGTTGTTTTTTTTGTATATTTTATTTGTATTTGTTTGTATAATAATTAGTACACCTAAATATATACTATATTTTCGAAGATTTTAAATACTGAATATGTAATTGTTTATACATGACTTTAAATAAAATATTAAGAACAAATTTTAATGGCGCTTTTCATACATTTTTTTGGCTCTTTTGAAATATACGCATTTGGCGCTTATGATATACCCACTCAAAAAAAGGTCTTTGGCGCTTTTGATTTATAGCCAAAATTTAACAAACATAATGTTTGTTAGATAACAATAAATAATCTGCGGGAGCATTGTTTGTATATCGAGGATTAAATGTCGGCACTCAAAATTGGATATTGAGTTCAATGTAAGATGAGATTGAGTGGTTTCTTAAATATAGAGATACAGGCCAATTGGGCGAAGGATATAAATAAGATGACACTGCTAGAAAAATTGTTTCAGATATATTAAGGAGGCTTGTCAATTGATTCGAAACAACATGATTTTTCTTCAAAGAATTTATTATGCTTAATATGACAAATTATGACATAAATTCTTTATTTATCATTATAGTAATATTAGAATGATTTTAGTTTGACATATTTTATACTAAATTAATCTTTAAATTTAAAATTTTTGAAGCTTGAATATTAATTGATACATTCCTATTAATTCCCATTAATATTAATATATTCCTATTTCACAAATTTAAGTTGTTAAAAAATGTTTCAACAATTTTCTTGCAAACGTTCACTTTTCACCTAATTTTCTTAAATGTCTATTTTATATTTAAATTATAATTGTTTTAGTAAATTTATTATTGGGCATGTTTTATATATAAAATAGAAATTTAATATTAACTTTAAAACATCAGTCGTATGTTTGTAAAACACAAATTTAACATTGCAAGCCAAATTGAACACAAGTACGAGGCGCAGTGACTAATGGACTGCGATGTACAGCTGGAACGTGCACTGATGTTTTGAGCGTAGAAGATATATTTCAAGATTTTTCTTTCACATTAAAAATATCCATTCAAATGATCATTATTACCTTAATAGTAGGAATCTCTATTTGTATTACAACATGTATATTATTCATATACATTTTTTATTCATCTACAATTAATTATTTGAAATTACAAGAGTAAAAAAAATTTAAACAAATTAAAGGATAATAAAAGGACATTTTGATGAAATGAAAAAAGAAAGAAAAAGAAAAGGAAATTGTAGCAAGAAAACTGATAGTCAAATTCAATCCAAATGATCATTTAGATAATCAAAGCAATTATTTAGATAGTCAAAGCAATTATTTAGATAATCAAAAGCAAATATCATTTAGTAAATTTGACTATCCACTTTTCTCTGTATAGAAACGTATATGGTTACTTTTAAATCGCCTCGATTTTCGCATAATCATGTCGTACTGTATATATGCGAAATAAAAGAAAATCAATACATTTCCGTCTTGGAACGTTACATTCTCTCTGGACAACATTACAAAGCAATTACTCAATGTTTTCGGCCAAAGGACTTTTGTTACTCATACACCTTCAGACATACAGGGTGTCTCAGAACACCTGGTTATACGCAGATGAGCGACTCTATATGTGCTTGAAACAACAAACACATAGTCAGAAGTGAACTGCAGTTTCGTAATAATGCATTTTATTTCATCTTCGTAAATGAAATGTATCAAAACATTTGTTATTAACTCATTCTATTACTTAACTAGGTTTATTAGTACACTGTAATAAAAATAGTTTAATTTTTAAGCATATTTACTTGAATTCAGTTTCAAGTAAATATACATTAATTTTTAAGTTGCACTTCAAAATTAAACTTAAACTTTAAAATTAAACCATACACAGTAAAAAAAAATATTTAAATATTTACACGATTTCGTGTAAAAATACAAATTAATGTCTAAAAAGTGTTAATTGTACACCGATCGGTGTACCAACAGCCAATCATAATTATACTTTAGATATATTTACACCTTTGGTTGTAAAAAATTACACCGAAATTTTTACACTTTTACACTGGCACGAGATTTTTTTACTGTGTATGTGATAAATATGATTTATGATTTAACTTTTACAAGATAGAAGATGAGATATTAAGAAGATTTTATAATTTAATAAAGAAGAACGAAAGAAGAAGAAGATAATTGTTAAATCTTATACTTTAAAAAATGTAATTATTATTATTAAATTGTTCAAAATTTAAAAATATAAAAAATGTCGAT